>PVIC010050037.1:0-12915 GCA_004025085.1 Thryonomys swinderianus | reverse complement strand
AGATGTCTTAGCTGCTCTTCCAGCACAGCTGAGGCTGAAGACGGGCTGCAAACCGAGGCTGCCTGGCCCGTGATTTGCTCTTGCAGCCGCTGTGATTAACTAGCCCTCAGATGTATCCAATTACCTCGTTAGGTAGGGTGCAAATCATTGTAATTACACACATTCTTTGAAGAGACTAAATTAGATCCGAGTGTAGAAAAATAAATTTTGAGTTTTAAATGAATGGAAATACTTTAGTTCGCATTGTATGTAAAACTATTTGTAAAACTGCCTGTAATAAAACGTGGAACCAGTCGCCTTCGTCGTCCACAACTCTAAATCAACATTTTTCATGATGCTTCTCAGAGTCTAGCTTTTATAAATTATTTTTTAAAATATAGATAAGCAAAGTAAAGGTATTACAATGTGAAGGGTTGACTTCATATAAATATATATTCAACATGTGCTATACATTTCATTCTGTGAGTGTGCTGGTGTTTAATTTAGAGAGGTGAAGAGCCACCCTGTGATTCTACCTCAGTTATTCTTTAGTAGTAGAAGGACTGACACAAAAAATAATCACATCAGGGGAGATCAGTTCCTCTGACTGACCGGCCGACAGGGCATCGTAGCAGAAAAATTCAAATCTTTTTCAAGGGGAGGCATCGCCTCTGACTTAATGAAAGAGATACAACCACTTCTGTTTCCACTAGCTCGGTCTCAGTCACTAATATATTTTTTCTTCTTCCCTGCAAGTGTGACGTCTGTTGCTGCTCACGTGTGCACAGTCACCTGGGGACATCCCATAACTTTGAATGACTATTTCAACTATTTTGAATTATTTAACACAACTCGCACTTTCCTGTGCCATTTAGGGTAAGTGCTCCATAAAGATAATATATATGTATTTTTTTAAATTTCCTAATTTGAACTTTTAGAACATTGCCTCTCGTAGAGTAGTTGAGAATGAGGATTTCAAAGCCAGCTAATCTTTAATTCAAGTCTTTATTCTTGCCACTTACTTGAGATTTAGTCTTTAGTAGGATTGATCAGTTTTGTAGTACCTAATATGTGTATATAATGAAGCCAAACCCAAAGATATGGGGGAGATTAAGTGATATAAAACACATTAGTATATAACTATTTTAATGCAATTTGTATCTGCTTTCATATTGTTCAACGAAATTAGAATATTTTTCATTTCTAGAAATCTACTTATATGCATATATTATAGCAGGTGTTTCATTTAAGATGGTCAACTATATTAAGAAAGAAGAGTAAACTGAAACATAATATCTTACTACTTTCAATGAATATTTGATGAGTGAAGAACAAACCACTAAATGAAGCCTGTGAGGGGCCTCACTCCGTCCATCCGTGCGGCCCTGCCGTCTACACATGTGACACTGCTGTGTGGGAGTTCTCCAACCTCTTTATTGTATCGGTAATGTGTCATATCCACATAAGCATAATTATCAAGCCACTTGGAGGTTTAAACTTTTATACAGTGATTGAATTTTTATACATTTTAATTGTTTTTCTAATTGAAGAGATAGTAAATAGACTGTTGTGAATGCGCCTGGGCTTCCCAGCACTCATTCCAAAGCATCCTCTGCTGCGGCTGTGGGAAGAAGTGAGGTTTTGTGAAGGGTCCAAGCCTGAGAACGTCATGAATGGGTTAGAGACGGGTGAACAGGCTGGAGGGTCCAGCTTAGGTCACCTCCGTGGTAGCACATGAGACAGGCCGTGACCCCAGATTGCCACGTATTTGATAGTGAAAAGATAAATGTCTACATTTTATGTAGTATCCAGTCTCAGATAATTTGTCACAGAGGCAGAAATGAGCTGAGATGTTTATTATGGAAATCACTGGACATGAAATGATATGATAATACCATGGTACTATTAAATAGATTATTATGGCTGTTGAATAGAAAAAGGAAATGGAAGGATGAACAGAGTCCCTGCTTAAAACAACAAAACTAGCCACATGAAATACCTGTAGTATTTCATATTTAATTGCATTTCTAGTAAAAAAAATTACTGTCCATCAGTTCACTACATGCAGTATTTAATTGATTTTTTAAAACTTTCCTAAATCTGTAATTTATAACATTTACTTTAACTGCTGTAAATAATAGCACAACGGATTCTTTCCAACACTACTAAATATTCCCCTCTATGCAGAGACCTCCAGGTTATCAGTTTAATGTTCATAGTCCATTATAGGCCTCTTTTCCCATACATGGGATTAAACACAATGCCTTCCCATTACAGTTCAATAATTATTTGTTGTGACATTGATTTCCTAAAAGGTTGGGGTTCAATAATTATTTGTTGTGACGTTGATTTCCCAAGGTTGGGGTTTTTCAAAGACATTTTCCTAAGTTGGAGTCAGGCTGGGAGAGTGGGTCAGCGGTACGACATTGGCCTAGCTTGTGCCTTTGTGTTGCATTCCTGTCATGACTACTGATTCATTAACTGAGTTGGTACGAAAGATCCGAGTGTCTGATGTAAAGGGCTCTGGTTCCTAACAGCTTTGGAAAAGATGGATGCGATGAAACGCCAGCTCCCCGCACACCCTTATTACTTTCAGAACCTGAAAGGTGTTCGCCATGTTTTAAAGTCTTAAGTTGGCTAATCGCTCTTGTGTGTGTCACGCTAATGGCTGTGCGCCTCACCCAAGAAATGGTCAAACTTCAGGATCTGCTGACAAGGGAAGTGTTCTACGAAGTTTTCAAAAATATAAAGGACAAACTGAAGATATAAATGAGTTCTAAAATGTAGGAGAGACATTGTGAAATAGAAAGTATTCAAAAGGTAAAGCGGGTAGGGATAACTAAAGAAGGAAAAGCAAACATTTGATGATAAAAAAGAAACAAAGCTTATATGCATAGGGGTGGGGGCAGGGGAATGAGAAAAATAAGGATTTAGTCATGTCATGTATTGGTACAAACGCTCAATGTCGATTGTGATCATGATGTGTATATAAAAGGTCAACTAAATAAATTTTTTAAAAAGAAAAATAAATTAAAATATAAGGGACACAAGTTAAAAGGAAGGTTGCATGTAGGAAACGCACTCAACATTTACAAAGGCCACTTCTTTTCTTCATAGAATAAAATAAAAAGAAACAATCCCAAATTCACATGGAAACACAAATAGCCCAGAAAAGCCAAAGCGATCCTGACCACCAAAAGCAAGGCTGGACCCATCCCAATACCCAGTTTCAAATTATGCTACAGTGACACAGTACCAAGAATCACATAGCACTGGCATTTAAACAGAATCATACACCAATAGAATGGAATGGAGTGGAGTAGAGTGGAGTGGAGTGGAGTGAAACGGAACGGAACGGAACGGAACGGAACGGAACGGAACGGAACGGAACGGAAGGGAACGGAACGGAACGGAAGGGAACGGAACGGAACGGAACGGAACGGAACGGAACGGAACGGAACGGAACGGAACGGAACGGAAGGGAACGGAACGGAACGGAACGGAACGGAACGGAACAGAACGGAACGGAACAGAACAGAACAGAACAGAACAGAACAGAATAGAATAGAATAGAATAGACAAAAATCCATATGGCTTTGGCTTTCTGATTCCTGACAAAAGTATCAAACACACATTGAAAAAAAAAAAAACAGTCCTTTTTTTTCCTTTTGCACCAGGGATCTAACTCAGGACCTTGAGCTTGCAAGGCAGGCACAGTGCCACTGAGCTACACCCTTGGCTCAGGACAATCTCTTTAAATGTGGTTCTGGGTAGCAGGATATGACTGTGTGAGAGACTTGAAGTAAATCCTTATCACTTACTCTGCACCAAAATGAGTCAAAGTGAATTAAAAACAGGCATAAAATGGGCCAGAGGGTTAGTTCAGTGGTTCTGGCACCTGCCTTGCAAGTACAAGGTCCTGAGTTCGATCCCCGGTAACCACATACAGTGCTGGGCATAGTGACTCACGCCCACCAGCCATCAATACCACATACCACAGTGCCGGGAGTGGTGGCTCACGCCTGTCATCCCAGCACTCGGGAGGCAGAGGCAGGAGGATTCCTGAGTTCGAGGCTTGCCTGGGCTACATAGTGAGCTCAGGGCCAGCCTGAACTACAAAGTGAGACCCTGTCTCAGGAAAACAAACAAACAAAAAACAGGCATAAAATCTGAAACTTTTAAAATCGGTAGAAGAAAACAGGGGAAACATTGAAAGTCCTAAGTGCAGACAAATCCTGAATAGAATTCCAAGAACACAGGAAATAATAGGAAAAAAAAAACTGGGGTTTATCAGTAATTTCTGCTACTTTTGCTGTTGTTTTGCTTAAGCTTTCACACAAAGAGAATATTTTTAGCTTTAATTTTAATCAACTTTCCCACAGTTGATTATAATTCAAGAATTAAAATAGGGTTAGTTTCATTGAGTGCGTCATTCTTACAAGAACGAAGCACTCACACACGTGCAGGCCACAAAGCACGAGATGGACAAACCCAGTGACTCGGTGCAGAGGAGCAGTGCGAGGATGTGGGGTCCCTGATTATCCTCACGGTGGGCGCCTGGAGGTCTGAGACACCCGAGATTTCAAGCGTGAGACCCGCCTGCTTAGATGGTGGACAAAGATGTCAGTGACCGCGCTGAGTGGGTTCATAGCGAGGTCTTCCGGACAGGTGAGAAATTTGAAAGAGGACAGGAGACATTGCTAACACTTACAAAGAAATCCAAACAAAGCACAGAAATGACTGGATCTCCTCTTGTGTTCTTATGTGGCTTCTAAGGAAGGTTTTTGTTTTTCTTTTTTAAGAAGGCAAATGAATGATTTTTTCCGTGTAATGTCTGGAACTTACAAAACGACCACAATAACTGTAGGACACAGGTAAATGTACTGTTGGTTAAGAAAAAGTGAGGCAAAAACAGGGCTGGGGATTTAGCTCCGTGGTGCCAGGGCCTGCCTTTAAAAAAGTCGGTCATGAGTTAGACCCTGGGTACAGGAAAACAAACAAACCAACAAAAAGAAAAGCAAAAAGGAAGACTGAAGCACAGCTTTTAGCAAGAAGCCATTGTGGTACTGTTCCTGGACAGTGCACATGCTTTGAAGAGTCAAAAACTGACAGCAGGCAGAGAGTTACTATACTCAGTACTCTCCTAAAGGTACCGATTATAATCAGGCAAAGGCAAGAAACTAGGGCTGGCTCTAAAGAGACAGGAACGACTTGGGAGTCTCCAGATGTGTGCAGATGTGTGTAGCTGTGTGGCATGGCTAGAAATCTTATTTTAGGTACAGAGACAGCCTTGCATCCATGTGACCAGGGTCAAGGCACAAGATTGTCATTTGCAAGAGCTCCAAATTTTTGTGGTCAACATTTTAAAAGTTACACAACATTTTCTTTGGTGTATAAGACAAATCCAATAGGATAATGGACCCTGTACATCAGGACCAAACATACTGAACATGAACCTGTCTTTAGAATTGTGTTTACAGTAGCTATGTCGCCAAATTCCAGTTTAGACACAGTTCTTGAAAGTTTGGTGAAAAGCAAAGTGAGCCTCAGGTGAGACATGGTTTCTGTGACTGAGTAATAAGAGATGCCGAAGGTACTTCAGGCTAGTAGTTTCCATTCAAGTGAGACTGTACATCAAACACAAGAAAGAAAGCAGCATTCAAGTGAGACTGTACATCAAACACAAGAAAGAAAGCAGCATTCGTCTAAGGAATGCAAGCCCCAAATCTCTAACAGACTTTCTTGCTCATTATATGTATCTGCCTCAGCCAGCAAGCGAGGGTGAAAACAATGCTGGGGAAGAAGGTGAAGACAGGACAAGCCATAGGCCCTTCCTTTGAGACTTTCTTTGCTCACCAGTAAGACAAAGGCAGAAAATGTTGGTGGAATGATTGATTACATGTTGAAAATTAAATAAAAATAGAGGTAGCTTCACTCAGAGCTGCGTTCTGCTGAATGCGTGCATTATCCACAAAGCACGAAGTGTGCAGTTTTGTGATTTTGTCTGCCGAGCAGTAAGAAGGAGAAGCTGCATTTCCCCTTATCACTGCTAAGACACATGCAGCTTTTAAACGCGGAGCAGCGGGGACTTCGGGGAGCTAAGGAACAACAGGAGGTTTTCCTCTACCGCACTGATGCTGGGTTGGAGCTGAGAAAAGCCAGCAACCTAAAAATGCTGAAATGTATAAGAAAAACGAAAAAAAAAATACCAATAATAATTTGCTCACCATTGAAAATGTTACAAAAGGATATTGAGACAGAATACGTTCAATGGTATTCTTTCTGTTTCGGCCAAATACAAACCCAGCCCTAAACAAAAGAAGTCATGATCTCCACTTACGCTCTGAAAGACTTCAAGAGCCTGGACGTCCATCCTCCCCAGAAGAGCGAACGTCCCCCCGCCCCGTCCTCTGCCCGCTCTCCCTCTCCGGGGGCTCAAATGGGAACACTGGAGCTCGGCCTCCCCGAAAGATGCGCTCGCTGCAGGGAGCAAAAGCCCTGCGGAGGCGGAGCCGTTCACCGACAGCGCCCCGCGGGGAGGGAGGCAGCGGGGTCTGCACGGCGCCCGTGTCTGCCAGGACGAAGCCCGGGTGGGCCCGTCTGGGGGCCTCTGTGTGGGAACGAGACGTGACCACGGGCCCTCGACGGAATCGGTTTCCGCGTCTCTTTGTTTTCCACTGCCGTGGCCCCTCCGCGGCCGGGTTTGAGCCCCACCCGGCGGCTGGTTCCCTCACACCCAGGCCCTCTGCTCCCCCACCCTCCGGCCCAGAAGGGTGAAGTCGGAGGGGGCCGCGGGCGCCGTTCTCGCTGGGCTGGGAGATTCCTAACGATGTGCTCGCTTGCTTTCCCCTAAGGTGTAAGAATGTAAACTTTCTTCCCTATAATTACTGCCCATTTGTACTTGTGCTTTGAAGAAGTGTGTTTTGTTTTGTTTTGTTTTGTTTTGTTTTTTTGGTCCATTTGCCCATTGGTGACAGGGTTGCTTTCCTTTTCAAAACTTTTGGGTTCTTTCTGTGCTCTGGACATCCATTGTCCGCAAGGAGTGGGTGACAGCATTTGTCTCCCATTCTGAAGGTCATCTCCGTGCTCCGGGGTCGCTCCTTTGCTCCTCAGAAGATTTTTTATTTTGACACGTTCTCCTTTGTCAATTCCTACAATTATTTCTTGAGCAACCGGAGTCCTATTCAGGAAATTCTTATCTATTCTTATGCCAAAATGTTCCCTGTCATAATTCTGAAGTTTGACGTCTTCTATCACAGGACTTGTTCCATTTCGGCTCGAGCTTTTCTAGAGGGTGAGAGACAGATCTGTCTCCCTGTTCTGCGGACAGACGTGCAGTTCTCATGGGGCCATGTGCGAATGGGTAGATAATACAGCACTAAATAAAAGAAAGGAATACGGAAGACAACCTCGGTTCCTGAAGCTTTGGTGAGGGAGATAGCCAATCAGTGCTTGATCCTTGTAACGCTGAAAAAGCCAATGAAATGTGGTAGCAACCTACCAGCTCTTCATTCTGCAAACCCTGCGCTTTGCTTTGGCTTCTTTCATTTTTGCCTTGTCTCATCTTGTCTGATTCTGTACAGAATTACAGAACAAATCTGATTCCCGTTTGGGGTGAGAAAAAAAAATATTCGTTTTGCTACTTAAGGAATGTTTATTTCAACTTCTGTGAGAAAGTCAGTGAAGAGCTAACGCGCTGAGGTGTGGGATGAGGAAAAGAGCCTCAACTAAGGGGAACAGAGTCTGCACCGTCCCGGGGCGAGTCTGTGGGAACCCGAGGGTTTCCCCGGTGGGAGGAGCTCGTTGAGCGCGGTCGCCCGTGACTGTGGAGCATGCGCAGAAGGACGTCAGCGACTCCTCCGATCGAGAACCTCAGCTCCCAGCCTGCCCAGCGCTCCCGATTCCCCGACTCAACTTCTTCATGAAAGTCTTTTACCCAGCTGCCGTTCATTCCCTAGTTCCGGCTTAGGCATCTAAAATATTAAGCAGTTTACATAGAATGTTCTAGAAATGTTTTATAACGCACTTATTGGGAAAAAATGAACACTGATATCTTTCAGTGTATCATGTTAACAATCAGCTTCATAATTATATTATTTCTTTTTCTCATAAAATCAAAATGTGAGGTTTTTATATTAATGGTTTACGAACCTGGGTCTTGTCTGAACTTTGATTCCAGAGACGAACTCCATAGTTAAAAGCTTTCCTGGCTGTCTCCTCTTCTGGAGTCTAGCAGTCAGCTTGTCCTTTGATACTTTTTAACTAACTTAGAAAATCTGAAAGTGATCATCAAGAGTTTAGGGAAATAATAAATTTTCAGTTTGAAATATGCTTAGATGACTTTAGGATGACTTGTTCTGCTCAGCAGTTGGGCTTAAATAATAACGTTGAAGTCAAATGAAGGAACAAAAGAATATTCTCTTCCCCATCCCATTCCCTCCAGCTTGTAAATGGTCTTAGTATTGCTTAATAGCATATCTACAATTAAACAAATTGTGCGTTTTATTTTAATTTAGGGATTAAGCCTTAATGCTCATGTTAAATGGGTTTTTCAATGGTTCCAACTCCTGGAGGTAAAAAAACATTTAATTTTTCTTAATGCACAGAGGAAACAAGAAGCGACAGTCATTTTGCTGGGCCCCACTTGGTTGGCTGGAGTGAGGCCGGCTTGTCGTGCTTGGGCAGGGGGAGTTCGCGCCACAGAGCAGCGCTCTGTGGAGACAATGGACAGGAAGGATGTGGGAAAAGTAATAATGCCACAGCACAGGAACTTCTGCCAGCTTTTGCAAGTTGAAACTAAATTTTGGCAGATATTTATGAACTGTTTGTTTTAGTATGTGGCTTTTGTAGATTCCAATGAATTGCTGGCAGACAGCCGGTTAAGAATAATGATTTAAATAAATTAGAATAAAAGTCCCTAAGCCATCCATGCCTTGCTGCATGGAACAGAGACCACATGTCACCGTCACTTTGTGCACTGCTCCATCAGGCTGTGGAAGCAGGTGGCCTCAGTCACAGTGTTAGCAGGGCTGGCTGCCCTCCAGGTGCAGAGAGCGAGGAGCAGCTCCTGAGATCTCAGAACCAGCTGCCTTCGCTGTCATTGAATGACTTTCCTTCAACACTTGAATTTAAAGCATGTCAAGGGCTGGCAATTTAGCTCAGCTGCATTGGTGACTGCCTGGTAAGTGTAAGGTCCTAAGTTTGATTCCTGGTACAGGAGAAAAGAAAAAGACATAGGAAGATAACTTGCAATGGGATGTAAATGCTGATTTTCATGTAGGAAATGAAGGTTATGTCATGAATTTTAGGGAATACAATGGGATATGTAATATGCTAAAATACAGGGAAAGAACTGAGAGGAAATCAGCTACAATTAAAGTGCCACAGTATAGAGAGATAAGATGTACAATTTGCTTTAATCTTCTGATGACCCTTTTGAGCATGCTATGTAGCTGGAGAATCAGAACATCTGTGAGAAGACACATTTCTGAGCTTCAAACAGCTACACGGTAAAAAAAAAAAAAATTCTAACTTCAGCTGCTGTAACTCAGTTCTTCCCATTACACACCTCTGCAAAGATGAGAAATTAATTCTCATTATTTAATAACTGCCATTGTCGTCTCTGTATGTGTTGACACACATCCTCTGCTTTACCGTGATGCCCGTGTTGCTTAGGGTGACTCTTTTCATGTTTCCAACACAAGAAAACAATAACAGAGAGAAAGAGAGACATAATTATATCCTTGTGTTTTTCTACCAAGTCTTTTCTGCGTATTTCGAGAGTGGTCTTTTCCATTTCATTTTTGACATACGAGTAAAAACATAGTGTTTTATACTGTGCAAACTACTTATTTTACTGAAAAGTGTAAAGGTATCAATTTCAATACTCACGACACTTGTTAATTTTACCCCATGTTTAATAATTTTCAATTTTATCCATGAATAAATTGATTTTTAAAGAATGCAATGTTAACTTTGCAAGAATCATTACACATTTTTGACAGAGAATTCTTAAATACCAAAAAAAAAAAAAATAGAAACAACTTTTCAAAATCAGTGGGTCAAATTATTCTACTAGTTTCCATCTCTCTTTTTTTTTAAAATGAGAATTTTATTCTCCTAAGAAAAACCAAACGTTTATTTTCCTTTTCAATGTTCCTTCATTCCAATTACAAAGCGTCAAGACTTAGGGGACTACTTCAGTTCTCCTCATTGTACTACCCACATTTTAAAGGGTCCTCTGTGAATAGAACTCTTCTTGGCACACGTTAAAATCTGTTTGAAAGAACAAATGAGACAGAGTCTCTCTGGAAATGAATGACTCCTGAATGCCTAGACCTCGTAAAACGCATCATATTGAAATGAAACCTGTTAAAATGTCTTGAACTTCTCCACTTGCCTCTAAATTGCCACTTGACTTCATTCTTACTCCTTAGTCTAAGAACCGGAAAGTACTGTAATGGTGCTTTTCTAACACACGTTGGCTCAGAGACCTTCCCTCGGACTAGCCAGAGATCTCCCTGGAGTTGGCGGAACCGTCTCCTCCGAGCCCTGCCTGAGCCCTTGGCCCTAAGTCCTCTCACTCTCTCTCTCTCTCAGGCACCAGTCTCAGCCCCTCTTCTCTCCGAGCCTTGGAGTCCCGTGTGGCCCTTGCCTGGGGGCCCCCGAGCTCCGCCCAGCCAGTCCTTCCTCCAGTGGCAGTGACCCCACTTCTTCAGCCTTCTGCCAAGCTTCACCTTAACCTAGAACTGTGCTTGAACCCTCCTTCCTAAAACTGCAACAGCCCTGGTTAACCCCGTGCTACCATTGGATACCACGACTTAGTTTTGCAATTGTTTTCTTAATTTGCGCTATTATTTGCAACTGCATTCTACATGGATTTCGGGGTGTCTAAAATGCAAACTCTTTGAAAATGGGGGATTTATCTCTGTTGGGCATAGTTATGCTTCAGCCTTCCCTCACAGTCACATAAAACCTGAGCTCATCAACTAATCCAGAAGAAAAGTGCTCCTCTACTTTGAGCCGTTGTTCATTGTTTGGGGCTGGCAGTTCTTCGGGTCTCAGCTCCTGTGGGACTGGCCCAAGAGCGCCCCCTGGCGCCCTGCGTCTCTGTGCCCGGAGTTTGGAAACACGTGGGATCGGTGGGATGTGGCCGAGCCCATCGCCTCTGGGAAACGGCTGCAGTAAGAATCGCCCTGAAGGGGGCAGTGTTTCCAGTCCGTTCCTTCTTTCACTGTGTTCCCTGCAGGCTAACTAGCCTCGTGGACTGGGAGGATCGTTGAGCTCCGTGAAATTAATTATCTACGGCTGTGAACGAAGGAGAAGCACGCCTTCCCATCGCCCCTTAGGGAACTGCCATGACTATTAGATGAGATGACACAGATAAAAGTGCCTTGCAGACTTTTAAGGACAGGTCGAAAACTAGAAAAGTGAAACATTGGTTGATGGCACACATCTACCTTGTGGTATAATCCAGTCTGGCCTTAGACACAGGTTCATAGCTCAGCAATTGAAAGACATGGACTGATTGCGACACAATTCTCTTACAAGAACTGCTTTTTCTTTATTGCTGTTCTAGATGTGCCTGGAAATAATTTCCTGTGCTCTTTGATATTTTGGGTATTTCTGGTAGATTCATTCTGTGCCTGTGATGTATATGTGTGCACCCTTAATTTTTCATCAGACTCTTAAAAATAATCATATATATCTTGTAAAATAAGGAGCAGCTAACATATTTAACAATTTGAGGTTACACGCCTACAGTGACAGGGGTTAACACCTGTTGGGTGAAGAAAAATTCAGAAAAGCGGTGGGCTTTTGAGATATGCACTTGTAATCTTATGAATGATGGTATGTCATTATTCCATGTCATGAAAATATTCTATATGGAAGAAAAAGAGTCAGAAATTATCCTAATTAGAATGATTCAAAGATTGAAACAGATACAGTTTAGTAGAAATAAATAGATAACACAATGATAGACAAAGAGTAGAAAGATACATAGACAGACAGACAGGCAGGCAGATAGGGACACTTAGTGGATATATTTCAGGTTAATCACAAATGTTACCAACACAAAGAATTTAGGTGACTTACTCAAAGTGACATACAAGTAGAAAACTTTGTCGTAATTCCGCAAGCATTGAAGTTTTAGGTAATATATCTGCATCTCAGTGACCAGGAGTTAGTTTACAAAAACAGATCTTTAGGTTACATGTTACATTCACTTTGGGAAATTCTCTGTAGATACAAAGTATCTTTTAAATTATGTTCACACAATGAACCTATACACAGTCAGTTTTAAGATTCACCGTCACAAAATTATGCAAACAATATGTTGTACTACCTATGTAATCAATACCCTTTTGGGCATTTTTGTATGAAATCTAATTTTATTTTGCACAATAGAAATAGCGGTCAAGTACTGGAGATCCCTGCACCAGGTTCCAGTCTCGGATCCAGTGTATGACCCTGGGTTGAAAGAACAGAATTAAGGAAAGAAGTGGACAGTCAGAGTTTCTCAACCAGAAACAGGCTGCTGATTTGTTACTGCTAATCCCATTGGGGTAAAGGGAAACTATGTGTGAGGATGTGCAATTGTCCAGTTGCTATGGATACTAATGCAGGCAAAGCTTCTAAAGGAAAAGATTCTCCAGGTGGGGATGGAAGAGACTAAATATAAAGTTATAGTTAGAACTTTGTCTTTGTAGTTAAGAAGAGTTTGGTTTTGGAAATGGAATTTGGGTGCAGCTTACCCTGATCTTGGCTAGTGTGTTATCTCATCCTGGGCCCCACAATACCTCAGGCCATTCCTCTGGTCTCTGCGTGGCCTTTAGCAGGGAGACCATGCTAAGCTGTGCACTACTATGGTGCTTTAGAGGTTCTTCTATCAGTCTTATAAGGCTCAATCAGACTCATTTCTTAAAATGAGCCAAC
>PVIC010050036.1:0-12951 GCA_004025085.1 Thryonomys swinderianus | reverse complement strand
TGTGGTATGCGGTGTTGATGGTTGGTGGGCGTGTCTCCACGCCCAACAAAATGCCATTTCTTTATGCTTTTTTTTGTTTTTGCAGTATCAGGAATCAAACTCACGACCTGGCACTTGCAAAGGCTCAATCCTCACTCAGCCCTTTGCTTCTTAATCTCTCTGCAGCTCCTCCGGTTCATGAGACTCTGCTCACTGTTGGCCCGAGGTCGGGAGGCCCTGGCTCTGGCCCAGCTGTAACTGGGTTCTTGATCACCTTCTCTGCCTGCCTGGCCTGTTCGTGTTTTATTTTTTAGCAGCACCTGGGAGTTGTACCCAGGGCCTTCAGGTCGAACCTGCATCCCCAGCCCTTGTTTTCTGTTATTCTTTCTTTTGAGACAAGGTCTTGCTAAATTGCTCCTGCTGGGCTTTTGCTTCAGCTGTTGTTTTTGTCAGTACTGAGGACTGAACCCCTGGGGTGCTCTACCACAGGCTATATCCATAGCACTTTTATAAAAGATTTTGAGACGAGGTCTCCTTTATGGGCTAAATTGTCCAGGCTGCCCTTGAACTTGCAGTCCTGCTCCTGACTCAGCCTTCTGAGAAGCTAGGGTGATAGTTGTGTCCCTGCACCTGGCTTTGGAGGCTTTTGAGACAGCCACAGCCAAGAAGTGTGACCAGTCTGAAGGAGACGGGCCTTCCCAGGGGCCTAGACAAGGCTTTGTCCGGTGGGCAGGGGTGCGTGCGAGCGTGCGTGCGTGCGTGCGTGCGTGTGTGTGTGTGTGTGTGTGTGTGTGTGTATGTTTTGCAGCAGCTCTGAGCAGAACTCCCAGGCTTGGCTGCAGCCACAGCGTTCATCCATTTCTAGTCTGGCAGACACTGGGAGGGTAACAGACACCAGCAGGGGCTCGGGTTTGGCTCTGTCATGTCCAGCGTGAGCCCTTCTCTGCCTGAAGCCCGGGAAGGCCCCGGCTCGCCCTGGGGCCCCTGGCTCAGGAGCCACAGCTGCACACGAGGGCGAGAGGGCCCAGCCGGACCCCGTGTGTCCTGCCTGAGCCGCGTGGCTCTTTTCTTTCTCTACACGTGGCCAGGACTGCAGGGCTGGATTCAGGGGGAAACTGAGGCTCCAGGAGCCCAGGACAGCATAGAAGCGGGAGTGGTGGGGTTTGCTTCCTTCCTTTCTCAGGTCTGTGTGAGCTTGCAGGAGAGGCCATGGCCCACACACACACACACAGACACACAGACACACAGACACACACACACACACACACACACACACACACACACACACACTCTTTCCACCGGGCTGCTCTGCCAGCTCCCCTAGGAATCACAGCGGCTAAATTGGCCCCATTCTCTGCAGGTTCACGGAGCTTCCCAAGGAATGCAGGCCTAATTAGGGACTCTGGTCGTCTGTCCGGTCAGCTGACAGAGGGGACCAGAAGCAGAGGCAAGGCGAGTGCTGACAGGGGCGGGACAGGGGAACAGGGCTGCGGCATCAGGTCTGGCCAGTGCTCTGTGACCCGATCCGCCATCTCTGTAACCCTGGACCTCCGCTCGTCACCGTGTTTAGAGAGGAACTTCAAGTGGCATTTCAGTTGAGTTGGTAGCGTGGGTTTTAAGTAGAAAGGTCGGTGTCCTGCTTAGGTTAGGACACAGGCCCAGAGCAGGCGGACACGGCAGGACACAAGGAGGGGTGCCATCGGGACCAGGAGGTGGAGCAGAGTCCTGGCCTCCAAGCTATGGGGTCTCAGGTTGGCAGTAGGAACTCTGTGGCCACCATTGCATTCAGTGATAATGGTAACAGGCTGGGCGTGGTGGTTCACACCTCAGCCCACAGGAGGCTGAGGCAGGAGGATCATCTCCAGTTCAAGGCCAGTTTGGAATCCACGATGAGACCCCCCCCTCTGAAAACCAAAAACTAAAAGCAATACCAAAAAAACCCACCCCAAATAATTGAATAATTTATTTTTCTCATGCCTATATAATGGGCCGGTAAAAAGCAATATAAGCTATAAAAACTGTAAAATACCAGGGCCCTTCAAAAGCCCCTGTCCTCTGTCCACCCAGACTCTTCCTCGGTGTGGAGAGAAGTGGGGTCACCCGGGAATGCTGCGGGCCCTGGGGGCGGCCTGTACGGATTGGCAGAGGGAGCCCCACCTGGCTCCAGGCTGGGTTTCTTCCTCCAGGTAAGGCCAAGGGGCACCTATGGTCCTGTGCGGCTTCTGTCAGGATCCGCGGTATCAGAGGGATTTTATTCAGCCACAGACCTTGTGCACACAGCTGGTGCCTCCCCCACCCTGCACAGGGCCGAGGCAGGCTGGTGCCTGGCTTGTTCTCTCCACCCTGATGGCTCGCTTTGAGTCCCAGCCCTGGCCAGTGGCCTCGCTGATCCCTGTGTGTGCCTTTCCCAAATTTCTCTTGGGTTGACGTGCTCGAGCTGATCTGTGGGCCCGAACGCCGACATGCACAAGGCTTGCTGCAGCCTGCTGGAAGCGCCAGGGAGCAGGCCCGGCCCCCTGTACCTGCACAGGCACACGGGGAGTGAGTGGGCCGTCGGTCCCTGCCCCAGACCGTGCGGACTCCGACCGGTGCGTGACTCAGCGCCAGGGGAGCTGTCTGTGACTCACCGAAGCTGAACTCCTGTTTACCTGTGTCCTGCTGCCCCGGGAGAGGCCGTGCGGCCGCGCCGCCCAGGCGTTCAGAGAGAGGCTGGCCGGAGGACATCGCCTCTTGTGCTGTGTGCGGAGTCTGCTCTCCCGGGAGGTAGCGACAGAGTTCGTAGTCCGAGCGCACCGAGCAGGAGGCAGAGTGTGGTTCCGACCCGGCCTTTCTCCCTCCGGACTTTGGGCCCTGGGAGCGGGGAGTAGGCCGGGTGAGGAGACTTCAGGCACCTGTGGGAGGGGCCATGTGGGCACCGTCCCTCCGGGGTTGCCACGGCCATTGCGCACACAGCCGCTCACAGCACAAGCACACTTGCAAAATGCACCTACCCCCAGGATACTAGCACACACCTATCCACGTGTGTGGCACACAGACTCCTGCTCTGTGACACGCTTGTGCCTGACTCACCGCAGCACCCCAAGCCCCGGGCCCGGCTGGGTCGGGGAGGGGTGCAGGCTCCCCTCCCGCCGGGGTCCTGTGCTCCTGAGGGCTGCTGGGCCCACGCAGCCAGGTGCAGCCCGGGCTCAGGCTGTTTGTTTGTGGTTGCCAAGCAACCACGAAGCCCGCCTCAGAGCCAGGGAAGGGGCCATAAAGTGGTTGTGACAGGGGCCCAGACCCGGCTCCCGCCTCTGAGCTTCTGTCCCCTTGTTGCTGTGACTCATTCGGCCTTGGGGGAGGGAGGGCGGGTGCAGCTTCCTTCAGAACAGAGAAGCTCTGGGGCAGCTGGTGTCACCCGCACGTGGCCCGCTGAGCCTCAGTTTCTCCTGCCAGCTCTGTCGCCAGGGCGCTTAAGGGCCCCCAGGGTGCACCGGTGCAGCCTCCCTTGGCGTGGTCCTAGCCTCTCCAGCACACGGCCCTTGAGCAGCAGACGAGGCCCAGTGACGGGAGGCGTCGCCCCCGGGTCCCAGTCCCCTCCGGGACGGCAGACCCTCCAGAGAGCACAGCCTTGTGCGTGTCCTCGCAGTGGGAGGGCGGTGGGCGTGAAGCCTCCCGCGCCCGGCTCAGCCACGCCGGACACCCGGTCCTGGTGTGGAGCCCTGGTCATGCTTTCTGCTGCTGGATTCCTGCTGTGTGTGTCTGTGTGTCTGTGTGGTACTGGGAACTGAACCCAGGGACTTTGGATTGAGCTACATCCTCAGCTTTTATATAGTTATTTATTTTTTTAAATTTGAGACAGAGCCTTCCTAAGTCACTAAGTTTCTGAGTATCACCCCTCCCCCTTGTTTTTGAGACAGGGTCTCGCTTTGTAGTTCAGGCTGGCCCTGAGCTTACTATGTAGCCCAGGCAAGCCTCGAACTCAGCAATCCTCCTGTCTCTGCCTCCCGAGTGCTGGGATTATGGGTTTGAGCCACCACGCCTGGCACTGTGGTGTGTGGTACTGATTGCTGGTGGGCATGAGTCACCATGCCTGGTATTGTTGTATGTGGTTAGTGGGATCGAACCAGGGACCTTGCGCTTGCCAGGCAGGCGCTGGAACCACTGAGCTAAATCTCTGGCCTCTTAATAGTTAATTTTATAGGAAGAGTTTTAAATTTCGGGAAGAACTGAGTGCCCCACCCAGTAGGTGGGCATCCCGTGTTCATGTGGCGCCCGTTTCCACGGGCTGTGTTGCTCTCCTTCCTGTGTCTCATGCCAAGCACAGTGTTGTGCCGCCTTCTGCTCTCTGTGAGGTCTGTCTGCAGACAGCCACAGTGGCTTGAGTGAGAATAGACAGGAAGCTGAGATGGACTCAGGCTGATGTTGGGGTTTGCAGGTGTGGGGTATGCAGCACTCAGAGCCAGGGGCCCAGCCTCCCTCTGTGGACCCCAGTTCACGATGGGGTGCAGGCTGGCCTGGACGCACAGTGATCCTCCTGCCTCAGCCTTGAGTGCTGCGGTGACTGGTCTGCGCCCCAGCCTGGCCTGGCTCCCTTTCTGGTGAACGCTGCCCCTCAGGTAGTGCGGGAGGAGAAGATGCTTTGTCCACACACAAAGCACGGCTGTCGTATCTGTCTGGTGGGTCAGCTGTGGGTGGCCTGGGCTTGGGGTGACCCGGCTTCCTGCTCCCAGAGCTCGTCCCTGGGGGCCACGGAGGCAGGCTCGTGGGAGGCTACAGTGCTTTGTCTGCTGCTGCTTTTAAAACTTGGTTTCTGAGCTGGGCGTGGTGGCTCAGGCCCTGTCGGCACCTGGACAGGCGGTGGGCACGGGGTGAGGCCAGTGTGGGCTGCACAATGAGGTCAGCACGGACAGCAGCTCCCCCAGGACGTCTCCCAGAGCTGCCTCATTTCGGATAAACCAGCCTTTTCAGGCTTCCAACGACACACACTTCCAGAGAAGGAAAACCATCAGTAGTCTATTCATTTACTTATTTTTTTGCAGTACCAGGAATTGACCTCGGGTCCTTGTGCTTCCGAGGTAGGTGCTGTACTACTTGAGCTGAATCCCCTCAGTAGACTATTTTTAAAGATTGTTTTGTAGTGCAGCGTATTCATGTTCCTAGTATGGAACTGATGCCCATACCTAACACATTCTAATTTCATCTTCATTCCCTCTCTCCTTCCTTCTTCCTTTCACCTCGTGATAACTTTCCCCTAGAGAAAGCTCTGTCTCCCTCCTCCCCATTATCTGTTGTTCCGTTCTTCTGCCTCAGGTTCCTCCTATAAGAGAAGCCACGTGATAGTTCAGCTCGTGTGTCTGATTTTTTTCACTTATCATTACGGTCTCAAGCCGCATGCTTTTTCCTGCAGGTGACTCGTGGCCTCCTTCTGTAAGGCAGCGTAGTACTCCATTGTGTGTAAACATATTTTCTCTCTCCATTCATCTGTTGATGGACTTAGGCTGCTTCTAAGACGTAGCGGTTATCACCGGTGCTGCTGTGACGCGGGCGTGCACGGATCCCCGCAGTGTGGTGTCCCTGATAAGCAGAGCGCGTGTCCACGGCGGGTCTACTCTGGGTGTGCTCGAGCCTTGAGCTTGCACGGTCGTTGACGACATGCCGTCGCCACTGTTACATCGCATGGGACGGTCTCCCCGCCCTGAGAACCGTTTGTGCCCCGCTGTTCCTCCTTCCTGCTCCTGTAGGCGCTGCTTCCTGTTTCCTGATTGCAGTTGCCTTTCTAGAAAGTCACGCGGCTGGAATCGAACAGCATCCTTTGCAGGCCGCATCCTCCCGGTGACGCTTCTCCCTTCAGGGCTCGTTTCCTTCCACCCCTGAGTGGGTGGACTCGTGTGGGGCACGCACAAAACTTTCAAGGCAAGGACTCTGCTCCGTGCACATCCCGTGCCGGTGTGTCACGGAGAGGCACCGGGAGGCGTGGGATTGGGGCGACATGGGTCACAACT
This sequence comes from Thryonomys swinderianus, assembly GCA_004025085.1. Lineage (NCBI taxonomy): Eukaryota > Metazoa > Chordata > Mammalia > Rodentia > Thryonomyidae > Thryonomys > Thryonomys swinderianus. The sequence goes on along the minus strand of PVIC010050036.1, from coordinate 6,991 downwards.
CTCTGTTAACCGCGGGATTTCCACTTCCACCTAGGAAAATCCGAGCTTCCTCCGTTTCCAAAGCCGTTTGCTGGGGTGTGTACCCCACCTATCTCTTGTCTCATCCGTCCGTCAAAGGGTAATGTGGACTCGAGGACACGCGGTGAGAGGCTGTGCCCCTGAGTGCCAGCGGCTGTGGGCACAGGGAGGCCACTTAGAGTGCAGACGGGTGTCCCGCAAGGGGACACTGTCCCCGACAGGACCGTGACTCAGAACCGGGCTGGCATCCCAGACGCAGGAGTAGCCGTGCGTCTCGTGTTCTCTGAGGGACTTCACTGAGTGAGATAAGCAGAACTATAAATAGTTGGCACAGCAAGAACCAAGGGCACAGCGACACCCACGCGGAGCCCAAGGACACTGAGTCAGACTCTGGATTCTGCCTCCTTTCCGTGTTCAGAAGGCCCTCTGAGACGGGAGCTGCGCCAGGCGCTGGGGGTGGGGGAGCCGGGAGGAAGTCAGGAGTGAGGCCCCTCGGGGGAAGTGAAATCCTGTTTGCAGGAAGCAGGCTCTGCTCAGCCTCCCCGGGCGGCAGGGAGTGCACGTGCCTGCCTAACTGCGCATGGCCACGTCTGCCCTGGGAGAGCGCTGGTCTCCCGTGGGCAGAGCCTGCTGTGTGCCCAACGCTGTCTCCTAGATTTCACATCTAGCTTGGGGGGAAGGTGCTGCCATTACCTGTAGTTGTCACATGAGGAAACTGAGGCCAGAGAAATTAAAGGTTGGTAATTGTGGGGCAGAGACCTGACCCGGGTCGAACAGCAAAGGTGGGCTTCTTATCTCCGTTGGGTCAGTCGTCCCTGATACCTGCACCCTCTGGCTGAGGGTTTAGTTGTGGCTTTACCACTGCGAACCCAGGACCTTCCCACTGAGTCCCATCTCAAGCCTTTAAAAACATGTTATTTATGGGCCCGAGATTTAGCTCAGTGGTTCCGGCGCCTGCCTCTCAAGCGCAAGGTCCTGAGTTTGATCCCTGGTAACCACATACAATGCTGAGCGTGGAGACTCACGCCCACCAGCCATCAATACCGCATACCACAGTGCCGGGCATGGTGGCTCATGCCTGTCATCCCAGCACTCGGGAGGCAGAGGCAGGAGGATTGGTAAGTTCGAGGCTTGCCTGGGGTCCATAGTGAGCTCAGGGCCAGCCCCAACTACAAAGTGAGACCCTGTCTCAAAAACAAAAACAAAAACAAAAACAAAAGTTATTTTTTAAAAATTTGAGACAAGGTCTTGCCAAGGTGCCCGGGCTGGCCTGGAACTGATGGTCCTGATGTCATCGGTGTGGGTACCACACCGGCTGTGCATCTCTTTCTCAAGGAGCTCGGAGTTCTGTAGAGGACTCCTTCCCATTGCCTCATGTGCTGAATGAGATAAGCAGATTTAGATTGTTTTCTGTTCCACTTGTAGAAACAGTTCCGGAAAAGACAGCCCGTCGGAACCTTGCGCCTGGCTGTGGGTTCGAGAAGTGGGGGTAACATGAGTACTTCCTTAGAAAACCCTCCACCTTCCCTGCGCCCGACCCCTCCCTCGCCAGGAGGGAGGACTCGGGGACTCCGTTCTTGTCGCAGAACCCACCAATTAACTGTTTGAAGTTGAGGCAAAATTCTGCCTCTGTGTATGACGTGCATTTTTACTGGATGAGGGTCCATGGTTTTCATTAAATTCTAAAAAAAAAGCGCCTGGACTTTGCAGAAGCTTACAGAAATTGGACCGTGAATCCCGGGTCTCATCCCTCTTGAGACGCCCCGGGTGTGAGTGTGGTCAGCGCGAGCGTCGCGCGCCTCGCTTGCCGGCTGGGCCGTTTCTGTGGCGACTCCACGGCTCACCTGCTTCTGCCTCTTTCCAGGTGGCGGTGCCCTGCGGCGTGCGAGCCCCCCAGGACCAGGTGAGTCTTGCGTGTGTGGGGGATGGGGCGTCTGCGAGGCCCGCCTGAAGTCCTCGCTGGGGTTCCTTGGAGCTGACCTGTGCGGCGGACTTGTCTTCCCTGCCGGGCACTTGTTTTCCTGCAGCACGAAGAGCCCGTGGGCTCCGCTGCTCCGCAGGAGCTGCCTGTGGGGTCCGAGGGACTCCGGGCTGCGTCTCCCGGGCTGTCCCGGGGAGAGAGCGTGGACGGGGACGGGGTGGCCGTGCGGGAAGCGGGCTGTGTGGACTGCGAGCGTTGGGCGCGGACGGAGGCCTCCGGTGTACGAGATCGAGGATGGGTGTGTGGAGCTCTTTCCCTTTGGTTTGTTACGAGGTAAACAGAAATTTCTGCCTCAGTTGTATTTATTTGTTAATTTTCTTTCTGGTGTTATTGCGAGGCAGGGTCTCCCTTTGTAGTTAGTTCAGGCTGGGGTCAAACACCAGTCTTCCCGCCTCAGTCTCTCGCGTGTGGGCGCACAGGTGGGCACCCCCATGCCTGGCTTCTATTTTTTAAACTATTCCTTTGCATGTCCTGGTCACTTCCGGAGACTCCTGCAGCCTTGGTGCACCAGGCAGCCTTGCAGGACCCATCAGAAGTGACTGCAGGGAGGGAGGCGGGTGAGCTGTGGTCCCCGGGCCGGTCAGGTGTGCGGCTCCTCTGGCACCAACCATACAGAGCTTCTTTCTGCCCTGTCCCTGGTTTTGCCACACGTAGGGCCGGGGGGTCTCTGGGTTTCGCCCATCTTCCGCCTCCACGTCTCTGTGGGTGAGGCCTCTGGGTCTGCGTCTGGGTCTGCCTCGTAGGGAGCAGCGTGTTCCTGGCAGTCGGCCGAGGGGCGCTTAGAGGGCCACTGTCATGGCAAAGCTGTGTTCAGGTCCTTTCCCTCAGCTGTGCCTCAGTTTCCTCTTTTACGAAGTGACGGTGAGAGAAGGGCACGTGGGGCCAGGTGGGTACTGTTACTGTGCCCCTCCTTGCTCTCACTGAGCCCCGGTGAGGGCTGCTGGTGCCCCCGCTGCGCCAGGCCTGCAGGGTCCCTGTGAGGCTGTGTCACCAGCCTTGGGTACCAGAGCCTCAGGCCCGGCCTGGCAGCTGTGCATGGTCAGTGAGGGTCTCTGCCCGGAGTCCGAGCTGTGACGAGGGCCTGCTGGCTCCTGGCACAGCCCCTCCGTCTCCTGCCCAAGTAGTCACTGAAAGTCCTGGTGATAACAGTCCATTCGGCTATGCTGCTCTTTGGGCCTGTCAGGTACTTGCGGTTTGATGTATTCGAATATACAATTTCATTCGGCTTCCCTTTCTGGGAAAAATACCTGAGAGGAATCACTTGGAGGAGAAGTGGGTTTTGACTGATGGCTACAGAGGTTTCCACCCCCGGTCAGGGGCTGTGGTGAGGTAGAAACACCGCAGCAAGGTTGAGGTGGAGGAAAGCAGTCACCTTATTGTGCAGAAAGAGAGGAAGGGGTGTGGACCAGAGGAGCCTTCCAGAGCACACCTCCAGGGACCCGCTTCCTGTATTAGACCTAGCCTCCATCAACCACTTCCTGTGCTAGGTCCCGCCCTCAGCAGCCCACTTCCTGTGCTGGGCCCAGAGACCAAGGTTTCCTCCACTCCCAGTATAGCAGCTGGTTTGGGGCCATCAGTAAATTGACCCTTGAGGAGGTCAGAGTCCTCAGAGCCCAGGCTTCTCCTGAAGGCCCCATGCCTGGATGCCCTGGTGGTAGGGACACAGCTTTGGACACCTGAGCCTTTGGGGACATTCAGATACAAAGCACCATATGTAGACCTGTGCGCTGTGCACACCATTGCTTTGCGACGTGTGTGTGTTTTATGTACTTGGTGTAAGGATGTGATAGTGTGTATTGTGTGTGTATTTGTTACATGTATACAGATATGTACACACCCATCAGTGCATGTATATGAATGTGTCCATCCTTAGTGTCACATAGGGTGGGGACCGTCTTTGACAAGCACATCATCAGCCTGTTGTCTGGCTAATGTCACAGGACATCTTGGCCCAAAGCTGGTGGCAGGGCCCACCATGCCCTACACTGTGTGCTACAGCCTGTTTTAAAAAACGTTTCAGGCAGAAACAGGAGGATTGCTGAGTTTGCAGCGGCTTGCCTGGGCACCATAGTAAGCTCAGGGCCAGTCTGAACTACAAAGCGAGACCCTGTCTCAAAAGCAAAAAAAAAAAAAAAAAAAAGTTTCAAAACTTTTGGTTACTGAGAAGGAAGACACAGACGCACACACTGTCCCAGGCTGACCAGGGTTCCCGAAATGCATGTGTGATACGTGCCCAGAGCATCAGGACAGGGACGTTGGCACCAGGGGTCAGCTCTTCAGCTCTGCCAGAATCTTAGGGGAGTCTCGGAGGCGTGCTGCGGGCTCGGAGGTATGGCCGTGACAGGTGTGTCCGTGCGGTTCCGCAAGACCCCATGCGCAAGTCTCCCGCGCGCTGTGACCTGTGACCCTCTCCTGCACGTGTGCCCCGGCCAGCAGCCCCGGCCACTCGTGGGCCACCAGACGGGCTGCACCAGGAACTCGGGAACTCGGGATGGTGCCCCGAGTCTGAACAGTGCCTGAGCAGAGCCGCGGGAGCCTGGCACTCGCTGTGGATCGTGTCCTGGCCCTGCGCGTGGGCCGTGATGGGCAGCTCTGCTGCCACCTCCGAGGGGACAGAGGGAAGGCCGACCTTTTCTCCCTTCGGGCTGAGCACAGCCTGGGAGTGTCCTGGCCGTGGGGCCCTCGGGCTGTGCCGTCTGGCCAGGCCCCTCGGGCAGCTCGCCCCTCTGAACAGTTCCTCGGCTGAGCCCCGGCTTGGCACAGTGCTGAAGTCATGTCCGGCTCGGGAAAGTGGGGTGACCCCTGGGTCCAGGACGCCGCTACCGAGAGAGGCCACTGCAGGCCGTGGCGGGGCCCCTGTCACCCTCCGAGGCCGCATGTTCCCTGGGACTCCCGCCTCGGGCTGAGGCAGATGAGGCTGAATCGGGGATGAGCCGAGTGGAGAGAAAAGGGAAAGTTGGAGGAAGCCCGGCTTTCTGTGCCCAGGCCCTGGCCGCGGTGGGCTCTCGGGCGGGCGTGGGGAGAGGAGGCCTGGCGCCCGGGCCCCATTGCCTGTGGCTGAACTGGGCAGGTGGAGCCCTCACGCCTGCCCCGCCTGGTCCCCGTGGGCCCGAGCTGACGCACAGCGCCCCCCAGGCCTCTCTGGGTCCCCTCTGCCTCCTGTGTTGTCAGGGGTCCTGGGTCTCTCATTCCCGGACTCTGTGCCATTCTGGGATTGGGAGCAGGTGCTGATGGCATTTCGGCTGCTCCCAGGTGGGTGTGGCCTGTGGGCTCCTGGAGGCCTCCCAGCTTCCCAGGTGTGGGCTCCCCCAGCCGAGCCCGAGAGCGCCTCTGCTGGAGCCCTGGGGCAGTGCAGGCTGGGTGAGACTTCCCTGCATTCTTGGGAAGGTTTGCCCAGGGTAGGCTTGGTGTTGTGACCCTCCTGCCTCAGCCTCCCTGAGGGCTGGGATCACAGGTGTGCTCCCCATGTCACCTGGGACAGCTGGTTTCCTATTCTTTTCTGCAGCGGAGCCTTCTGTGTGCAGCTTGAGCTTACAGACGTGGGATGTGCACTTAAGCAACACAAGGGTTACAGATGTTTATCTCTGACTCAGAAGTCAGAGGCCCAAGAAGCAGGAATCAGCAGAGAATCATGGGCCATGACGGGAGGGCTGCGTAGGCTGGGCACTGTCCCGGCCACGCCGAGGGACGCGTGCGCCTGGCACCTCATGGTTGCGGGATGGTGATGATTTGGAGCAAGCGCTCTTGGTGTGGCCTCCTGGGTCCTTGGGTGGCCTGCGACCTTCAGAGGAGCCGGGTGGCTCAGTCCCTGCCTGTCCCACGGTGTGGCCTGTGCCCAGCTCTCTGCAGGTCTGCAGCGTATGCAGGGCAGGCTGGAGTGGTACTCAGAGCAGAGAGGCTGGTCAGGCCCAGGCTGTGTGGCCCGGAGCTGTGCCCCCTCCTGTGGGCTCTGCTGCCCACTGTCTCACGTGGCTGCGTCCCCTCCTGGCTGGACCGCTGTGAGGCTGCAGGTTGGATTCTCCCGCCCGGCCTGACCCCTGCGGCGTCGCTGCGAGGGCCGGAACCCTCTCCAGGCTCGTGTTTGTCTTGTTCTCCTGCCATCCACGGGGAGAGTGAACCGGTCTGATGGGCTGCGGGCTGTTCTTTGTCCTTCGCTTCTGGAAGGCGAGGGCGTGGGTGTGGGGCCGGTGCCCTCTGCACCTGGTCCTGTGCCCGGCGTGGTGACAGAGGCCAGGGAGCTGGGCAAGGGATGATGGGACCCCGGCGCGGACGGATGTGACTTCGGCGAGCCTCCCCGCAGCCTGTGTGGCCAGGGCTGGCAGCGTGCCCATGCCCTCCTCACCTTTAGCTCCACGCACCCTGCGGGGAGCTGGCCCGGCACTCCTGGCGTGCCCGGGGCTTCTGTGGGAGACCTTGGCCCCTGCCCACGCCCGGGCCCACCTGCGCTTCTGTGCAGCCAACGGCCCAGGGAGGCAGTGCCCACGTCCTGGAAGGAAGCTCTGCCCTCCGGCGGCCACGTGAGGGCAGCTTGGAGAAGAGGCTCCCTGGGAGAGGGTGCTGGGCTGCCCGCCCTCAGGAGGGGTGGGAGACCTTCGGGTTGGCAGTTTCTTTCTCTTTGTGTAACTGAAGCTTGGCCACCAGCAGCAGCTGTGTCTGTCACAGGTGACCTGAGTCGTTCCAGCGCTGGCTGGGCTTCGGCGGCTGCAGGCCCGTGCTCGTGTGCACATGGTGTGTGTGTGTGCAAGCATGCCTGTGCATGCCTGGAGTGTGTGTGTGCCTCTGTCACGCGTATGGGCATGCCGTGTGCACACTTGCCTGTGTTGTGTGTGTGTGCGTGGCATGTGTGTGCATGCATGAGCTGGCCCCGGGACCGGGTGAGGGTAGGAGCTGCTCGGAAGCGTCTCCTTGCGCCTCCCGTCCCAGCTGCTGCCTCCCAGGGCGCTGACCCGGCAGCCCGAGCCCCGGGCGCGCACCTACCCGAAGAGAGGTCTC
>PVIC010050035.1:0-12946 GCA_004025085.1 Thryonomys swinderianus | reverse complement strand
ATGTGCCACAGAGGGCCAGTGCAGGCCTAGACATGGGGTGGGGTGGGGGGCAGAGGAACCGTGCCAGGGTGCTGCTGTGGTTGCTGATGAGCCGAGTAACAACATTGCAACAAAGGATACTTTTAAATAGTCTTGATATCAAATGTCATGAAACTATGTAGTCTCAACGTGTACACGTTTAGTCTCGTGTCATCTGCTCAATTAATAAGGCTTTATTTACCCAGCCCCTTTACACTCTCTTCCATTATTACGTTAACTCCTTTTATTTCAGAAGATTAACTTCTTTTGTGTATCAGAATAAAATAGCTGTATTCTCCCTTATGTTTCTTTATCTCCAAAGCCAATTGCTTTATGTCCAACCTCCCCCCAAATCAAAACAAAGTCTCAAGGTTCAATTTAAAAATGTGACCTTCCTCAGGCAGCTACCTCATCTTTGACATCATTAATAGTCTTTTCATTGTGTCTCAGCCTTCTACACAGCCTTGCAGGGAACATTATTGCTCCATGGGTGGAGATGATGGGCTTATCAAGGACAAGGAGAGAACATTTTGTTTCTTTTGTAGCCTTCGCCTGCCCATCATAGCAGGAGTACAGAATGGGGACTTGATGAATGCTGCTGGATAATATCTCCTTGACATCCTCCAGTTAGATTCACCACTTCCTTTTTCTTGCCCTGCGAAGCAGTGCTCAGGGCTCCATTAGAGCCATGGGCTATAAATACCTGTTAAGGTATGTCTCCCATATAGCACTACTTGCTCTGTGATCTGCCCCTATATTCTTTTTATCTCAAAACTCCACTTGGTGAGCACAGAGCAGACTCTTCAGATATGTTTGTTGGCCAAACAAATACATTTTTCTTCAGGCTAGAGTGATTAGGAACATTGAAGATTCCTACTTCTAGGTGTGGAGATGTAGAAATGTATATGAGGCTGGAAACCCTAATCAGGGGAAACATTTTGTCTCCAGAGAAGTAATATATTTTGAAAAGTCCTGTGGTAATAGTTTATTGGTATAGTATTGCAAGATTGAGGTTATCTTGCATATTATATTTTGTTTAAAAAATAATGAACGAGTGAGATGTTTATGACTTGGTTTTCAAAATACTTAAAACATAGCCATAATTATGATGGTGGGGTTATTACATTTGTATCCTCTGGTAACCACTAGAGAGAAGGTGGAATGAGAATGAGTTTGAGAGGAGGTTATGTAGAGAAAAATACCCAAGACTGTTAGAGAAAAAACCAAAAAAGGCGATTAAAAAAGATACTTTGAACCTATCACCTGTTATTTTATCTGCCTGGGTAGTCCCGAAGCAGATAAGGCATGCACAGTGGAGGCCAGCAGCTCTGAACTTATATCAGTGCTCTTCTGTATAATGATTGGATTATAATGATTTCCCAGTGTGCAGTGAGAAGCGTGTCTGCACGACTGAGGATGTAATATCTACCCCTCTGGATTAAGCCTTTTAAAAAATGTGCTTCCTCCACACTCTGTTTTTCTTTATGCCAAGAGGATATAGGGGATGTGAAGCCCTAAGGGATTCTAGAGCACTGAGAAGGAAGAAGTCTGGATCCCTAAGTCACTACAGGGAAGAGAGTCATAGCCAATCAAGAACCCCTACTGTGGACTGTTTTGTCCAAAAATAAACTTCACTTTTGTTTGTGCCACTTAATATTTTTGGATGTATTTGTCAGAGTGGTTTAAACTAACCTAATTGACGAGCTAAGTGCTTGAGAACTGATCAAATCTTGTTTATCTTTTTACAGTGGTGCAAGAAAAAAAAAAAAAACCCGTGGTTGCTGTTTTGGTTGGCTAGGATAACCAGTGCTGGAGAAGGTTGCTGGCCTGTTGCTGGTAATAAAGAAAGATGAGGCATTTCAAGAGGAGTACTTGTAGAATGAGTGGAGTGAGGTTTTCTCCACAAAGACATTGGTACTGCTCTTGGAAGCCTGAGGTCTAGTGATAGCATCTCTGCGTACAGGAAGTTTAAGTGCAATAGAAGAAATGTGATATTCACAAATGCAACACAAATGAAGCGGCCATAAATGCATGGCAGATAAATGAGCAATAACATGCTCTAGGAGTTCATGATGTGTTCTCAACCTAGGCTGCTGCAGCAAGGAGTGGAACAGCCCCTATGGAAGCAGGAAATCAAGGTGATTAAATAATACTAGCTGATGAGACTCCACAGAAATTTTTGGGTGGGTCTTGGACTTTCAGCAATCATGGCCCAAAGATTGACTAACTTACTACCTAAGTCTTAAGGGATCAGGAAACTTAGTTAAGTGTTTTGAGTTCGTACCTCCCTATTAGTACTGTCCATCATTCTCACTTATTTTCCCTCTAGAACCCAGCCCAGAATGAATTACATACCATAGTAGAAACAGTGTATTTGTTGAGTAGTTGTGGAAATATTTTACTTAATCTACTTGTGCCTCAGTAGTCTTACACTGTATTCTTAGAACTGCAGGATCCCAGAAGTTACTTCAAACTGTTCTTTGAAGAACACTGATGACATTCAAACTCACAGCTCACTCTGGGACTGTTTTTGGTTGTCATGTTGGTAAATCTAACTGATTTCTGGATATTACCTGGGAGGTGTCCCATGAGTGCCTTGAATCCAGCACACAGGTGCTCATTTCATAAATATCCAAGGGGAAGATCGACCCTCTTGTTTTTAGCCATAAGAGTGGTGAAAGAGGAAATAGCCCTCCTGGGTTTTGCTTCAGAGAACTACGTGCCTAGGGAGATTGGATAATCTAATCGACTCACTGGGTCTTGTGAACCACTTTGGGGAAGGTCAGACAAAACCTATTGATTGACAGACTCATCTCATAATTTGGGGGAGATGCTGTTCCCCGAGGAAAGTGAAGCTGATGAAAGAACAGAGACCACCTATGGTAAGAACTCAGTATTTATTAAGTTTAATTGTGCGAGAATCTTGGATAGAAAAGATTGTTGTGAACTTTACAAAGACAGCCTTTGGCCTACCTTTCAGTGTGAACTTGCTTGGTCATCCTTGAGAAGAGACCATCTAGAACCTACGATTCAGTTTTAGTTCAGTCTATCATAGACAGATTTACAACCTCCTGAGAAGCTGGCATTATAATGAAAATGCTGACAGACCTGGAGTTTTGCTGACACGAATGACACAGCTGTGATAAAACTTAAGATGAATGGAAATAATGATGCCTCATCTTTACAGAGCTGTCATAAGTTCAGGTCAAAGAGAAACAAGTCCTTAATTACTTCAGGGCTAAAATAAATACCCTCCAACATGTGAGTCCCAAACTAGTTAGGCTTTAATTGCCTGGGTACTTTCATAGGCCATTTTAAAATGAGCCTGAATGAGTTAAGATATAAATTTGTACTCTAAAAAAATTATTCCAGTTTTTGATTTATCACCTAAATTAAGGACCAGCAAAAAAGTACCTATGGGCTAAATGTGGCCCACCATGAGTTATTGTAAATAAACTTTATTAGAACACAACAGTATCCATTCATTTACATATTGTCTACTTTTGCATTTTGTATCACAGTTAATTTGATGCAAGCATTGTGCAAAAGCTCACTATATGATCCTTTATAGAAAAAGTTTGCAGATCCCCAATTTAAATAAATAGTTCTCCAGGCTGTTTACTGCTTACTATTTTGTTTTCACGGTATCATACATCATCACTCTACCTTATTCTCACATCTAATTATAGTTAGAACAGGTATATGCTTTTAAAAATAAAGTGAAGTAGACATGTGTAGAAAATTCCATTATAGTCCTTGAAATACTGGGAGGCATCTGAGATTCCCAAATTGATATGGCAACTGTTCTATTGAGGGTGTTGGATAAGTTTTAGTAAACATGGACCAAAAGAATGTTTTTTTTTTTTCTCCAGAACCATTAATTGTCAGGCAATGTAAATGGAAGAATTATAAACAGGTAACTTTGAATCATTTAATGTTGTTCAGCTGCCGAGAAAAGCAGAGGAAGTCTCTTCCTTGCATTTTATTTTTCTGTGTTTATCCTGCTTGGGGTAGAATGATATGCAGAAAGTCCATACATGTTTACAAAATTCCTAACGTTTATAGACATCATCACAAGTGTTTTCACTTAGCCTGTGTGCCATCTAACTGTCACACCTGTCAGGGCGGGTGTTCCTCTGCCCGTGTTCCATGGAACAGGCTCAGAGATGAGGTTTTCCCAAGGCTGCTCTGTAAGGAAGTCGTGGTGTTACCGTTTAGGTGCTGATTCTCTGACTTGGTCCCACACTCCCAAAATCTAGGCTTCATTTTCTACTGTGATATCCTAGTTGTGGTTATGATAAACAGCACAAGCATCTTTCTAATGGCTAGATGGTAGCTTATTCCCATAGTATTTCTGTGCTCGTCAAAGTTTAAGCCTTCTCTGAGACTATGTAAGCTCAAAACTATTTTCATAGTAATATCAGTACATTTTTTGACTTTCCCACTGTCATCTCCTGGGTATGCAGTGGAGTTTTCTAGAGGCTACAGGGAAAGTGATATGCTCAGCCCTCTCACAGTAACAGTTGTGTGTTTTTAAAGATTTTTTCTGTTGTAATGTTAATACTACAACCTACATGAACAAGAACTCTTCAAATTCCTCAGCAATTTGTAATAACATCGAAACACTTTTACCAAAACATTTGGGAATGATGGATGAAATGATTAAATTTTTGTCTCTCATACACTGTCCCTAACCAGATCTCCTGAATTTTAAAGTTGACCTTGGACAAATTATTTCACCATGTAGGTGAAATACAAGGTCATGGACACATGACCTTGAACAAATTATTTCACCTACCCAATGCTTAATTTCTCATCTCAGAGGTAAGGAAAACTCTAGACATACTTTACAGAGTTGTCCAAATATACTAATAGTTAAATAAAATGTTAAGGATTTCTGTTTCAAGAATTTTGAGGCAGTGTTTTTCACTAGTAATCACCTCTCCTCCCTACACACTGAACCAAAATTAAATGAGCTTTTTATAATTTTCATGGTTATGGCACAAAATTACTCTTAAAAAAACATTGTATTTTAGAATAGTATCTGTACAACATTAGTCACTATTATATAACTTATTTAGCACAAAATGATTTCATTTATGCAACTACCCCTATATAAGAAGATTAAATATTGCCAGACATCAGAAATGCTATTTGTTGGTCTCCTTCTTCAAGGACAAGTATTATCCTCACTTAAAACACTCTGGACTAGTTTTGTCTCTTTTTTAAATCCAGTACCATGGGTCAAACTCAGGACCTTGCACTTGTGAGGCAGGTGCGGTGCCACTGAGCTGAATCCCTAGTGCGTTTTGTCTGTTTTTGCACTTCATCTTACCAAAATCATATAATACATAGAATTTTGAAATTTAGTTTCTTTCACTTGATATTCTGTAAGATTTTTCTACATTGTTATGTGAGTCAATAGGTAATTCTTTATTGTTGTTGGTAGCATCGCACTGTGTGAGTATATATAACATTCATCTATGCTATTCTTGATGGATACTTGAGTCATTTTTTTGATATCATCTATTATTAATAATGCAGTTACGAACACTCTTGTTTGTGTCTAGACCTATATTTCTCTTGAAAAAATTCTTAGGATTGTAATTGTTCAGTTGTAGACATGTATTGTTGTCATAGGGATGTCTGTTGCTGAGTCACAGTGAATTTGTATGTCTTGTTTTCCAATAGTTTCCTGATGTGGTTGTACCCCTCTGTACCCCTACTAGCAGTATAGGATGATCAGTTACTAATAACTGGTATTGTGTGTGTCATTTTAGGCATTATTATTATTATTACTTTTTTTTGAGACAGGCCTTGCTTTGTAGTTCAGGCTGGCCTTGAACTACACTATGTAGCCAAGCCAAGCCTCGAACTCAGCAATCCTCCTCCCTCTGCTTCTTGATTGCTGGGATGACAGGCTTGAGCTACCACGCCTGGCAATTTTAGCCTTTCTTGATTAGCCTAGATATCTCACTGATTTTTGAGTTTTCAGTTCTCAACTAGCTACTGCATTTAGGTATTTCTTCATAAATTATTTGAATAACCTTTCCTGTGAAGTACATGCTCAAAACACTTGAGCTTTTTCCCCTATTGGGTTATATGTTTTTTTCTTACTGATTTGAAAGATTTATCTGCATCGCCTACATGCATGCATTTGATAGTTTTAATACATTTTAAGGTCCTTTAGAGAGTCTTTCTAGTATTCTATAATCTCACTTTAAATTGGTAAAAGGGCTTATTAATACAGAATCTAAGGCTGGGCCAAGGATGTGGTTTAGTGGTGCTGCCATCTACCTGGCAAGTGCAAGGTCCTGAGTTCAATCCCTGGTTCTGAAACAAAACAAAACAAAACAAAACAAAACCCCCCACAGAATCTAATTTTAAGTCCATCATGATGAGCATTGCAGTTATTATAGACATGTAAGTACAAGTGTTACGAGGAGAATCAAAGGGATTTTGCTTCAATGAGTCAGTTTTTCTGTTCACACATCATTAAATGCACACTGTAGATTGTGGAAGAACACAAGAGATAATACCATGTTTACAATGTGTCCATAAGCTATGCTCCATGACACTTTATGTGGCCAGCAATCAGCTCTGAGCTGGGAGAGTCTGACAGTATGTACAGCTACTAATATGATTTATAGATATGAACCTACCATTCAGTTTTCTAAAGGGATGACTTAGGAAGAAATGTTTAAACTTACTTCCCAAGGCTGTACTCTTCATTGTACAAGACACTGAAATAGTATTTTACAAAATGCATTCCTATTCACAGGTTAAACACTTACAGAGGAGAATAATCAAACTGTTTTTTTTTTTTTTTTTTTGAGACAGGGTCTCGCTTTGTAGTTCAGGCTGGCCCTCAGCTCACTATGGAGCCCAGGCAAGCAGCCGCGAACTCAGCAATCCTCTTGTCTCTGCCTCCCGAGTGCTGGGATGACAGGCATGAGCCACCACGCCTGGCATTGTGGTATGCAGTGTTGATTGTTGGTGGGTGTGAGTCTCCACGCCCAGCATTATATATGGTTACCGGGGATCGAACTCAGGACCTTGCGCTTGCGAGGCAGGCGCCGGAACCACTGAGCTAACCCTCCGGCCCTAATCAAACTGTTTTTGACTTTGGAATTGAGTGTTTTGTCTAACTTCTCATTATTTGTTCTACATCATTGTTTGGAAATAGCTATACAATTATAAACTCTCAGTTGAGATCATGGGCATCAGTTGTAGTTGTTTTAAAGCTCCATACATTAGTCTCATTGAGGCTTGGTTTGAGGACTAGTGCCTTTTGGTATTCAGAGTAGCTGAGGTTTTAGGAAAGAAGGATGCAGAAACAGAGTCTGTGACCAGTTTGTCCTACTTCTTGGCTTTTCCAAGGAGCAGATGTGGAAGTCTACTCTTTGGAAAACAGCTAAAGATTTTGTCATTTCTGGTCCTCTGTAATTCTCCTAATTTCCTCCAATACTGGCCTTTTCAAATCTCTTGTGCCCTTCTTCTCTCTTCCCATTTATAGTTCCCATCCAGGGACCAATATTTTCTGGTGCTTCGCTGCTGCTAGGCATGTGTGGTCAGTGTGAGAGATCCAGTTTGCTGCTGGGAGGGCCACAGGGTTTGAGGTGGTGGACAAGGAAGATCAGGCCTGTAACATGACCCCTTCTTAAAATACAACAGAAAGGCTTTCATCCTGCCTAATTAGCTTCCTGCCAATCCTCTGCTGCTATATTATTCATTATTCTGAAGAAAGAGGTTCTGGTCTTTCTTTTCTATTGTAACAAGATCCCTTCTGTTATTTTAGTTTTGGTGTGTGGCTGCCAGAAAAGTTTAGATGAAGCAGGGCAGAAGGACAGTTTTTCACAAGAACAACCTTAAAAAAAGCAAACTAAACAAAAATGATAATGATTCCCTTTTCTATAGTATGTTAACAAAATAGCATTTTTCCCATGTGAGAATACACTATATGGATTAGTAGGACATATACCTAAAGAAATGATTTGGCAATTTTTATCTGTAGCCATATAATAATTATTATTTTTTGAGACAGGGTCTTGCTTTGTACTTCAGGCTGGCCCTGAGCCCAGGTAAGTCTTGAACTCAGCAATCCTCCTGTCTCTGCCTCCCGAGTGCTGGAATGAGAGGCATGAGCCACCATGCCCAGCATATAATTATTATTTTTATAAAGCATCTGAGAAAATAATTGAAAATGCAGAAATGATCTCATTTATAAAGGTGCTCAATCTGGCTGTGCTTATCAATACTGAAAAATTTGCAGTAGCCTCAGAGCATAACACTGGAATTCTGAAGTAAGTATGGAACATCCATCTGAAGGAATATCATGTGATTCTAAAATAGTGTGTACTACCTCTTGTGGAAAAGGGTAAGTAGCTATCAGCCCTTAAAACATCGTGTCTCATCACAGTATCCATAATGGCCACTCTTGAGTACCTAAATCAAAAGCTATGTAAAATGTTTTTATCTCTCCACCCAGAGGAAATATGTTTAAGTTTGGCTTCATGCAATAGCTATGACCTAGAAAGAAGCAAACAGCAGCCTTCACTGTGACTATTCTCTGCTTTGGGGAGTGTACTTACAGCCCTTGACTGCAGGAGGTCTGAACGTAGTACAGTCCAGCGATGCTACTTGAGAACTTGTTAGAAAGGGAAATACAGAGTCTCACCTCAGAAACTCTGGAGATGAGACCAAGAATCATCTGCAGATGATTCTAACACTCATAAAATTTCAGATCTTTTGTAATTGTTGATATTTATTAAGTGTTTATTATTTAAAGATTTTTAACATGAAAAAGATGGTATACAAGTACAGGTTACATTATAATAAGGGAGGCAGTATTCTACATGACAAAAATGAAAACAAAAGAAATTTATGAAGTAAGATACTGGCACTGAATAGGATACCTGAAATGTAATCCAGGCTTCATATGCATAGAAAGATCTGACTACAGGCTTGTGCAAAATAAATAATTTCCTAGAATACAAAAATGCCAACCATTCTGACTGCAAACTGCCTTCTTTCCCGGATGAATATTTATAGAGATCTATATAATAAGAGAAAAATTGACATGACATGTAAAGACTGCCAAAGAATAGAATACAGTCAAAAACATGTTTATAATGGAATTTTGCATAAAATTTGAACAGTCAATCTTATTATTTATAAATCCTAAAAAGAAAGGCCACTCTGAAGAATGGCTAAAACCTCATTAAAGAAAAAGTGATCATTATAGCACAAAAAAAGTGCTAGAAAACTGGTGTAATTTTCCTGAATGAGCAAGAAAGATATCTAATGAAATCATTTATTTAAAATTTGTTTTAAAATGTACATAAAGTTGTAAATTGCTAATACTATACCATGAACATACTTTCTACTATTAAACTTGAGGACAAAAGAAGAACTTGATGAAAGTGCTTCTCAAACTGAGTTCCAAAAGCCTGAAGGAATTCTCAGATGGGCTCAGTAATAAACCTATCAAACAAATATCCTGTATGATTTTTCTACATCCTGAGATGCCCTTTAGGAAAGAGCAACACTTAAAAAACAAAATTATACATATATTTCTGACATGTTAGAATTCTCTATTCATTTATGTTGTGATACTGGTTATTGTTTTAAAAACAAGTTCCATTTATTAAGATAAACATGTTTTAGAAATGAATGTGAACAAATATTTTCTGTTGATACAGTCATTATGTTATATTCAGTTATTTGAAGAAAGACAATATATGACTACAGGCTTTGGAAAAGTTACATTGCTAATGAAATGGGGCACCTCAAAAAGATTTAAAAATATTAAATTCCTAAAAATATTGAATCATTGAAAATTTAAAACTAGATTACCTAAAATGAAATTGTACTGTGATCATAGCATTGTAAATGATTTAGATGATGGTGATTACTTTTCAAGTCCTTTGAATAAAAATAGTACTAAAACAATAAAGCTATACCTGGCAACTCTTGAAATAATAAATCACTAGCCAACAATTTTAATACAAATATTTCGAAGAACTCTGCACCCGAAATGAACTCTACTGTGTATTTCATGTGTTATCCTACTAAATAAAAAACTTAACTATGCAGATAGGAATATACTACATGTGTTTTCAGCAGATTAAAATTGTTATTATGTTTCAGTTTCCCTGAAGACTACATAAACTGGGGTTCAAAAGAACAGATAATTCAGTTTGATGTAAATAAACACAGATAAGACATTCTACTTAAAAGACAAGTTATTTCCTGCAAAGTAAATAACTAAAAAAAGTATCATACATTATGTTTTCAATAAATAAATTCAAGGCACATATAAGTTTGGTTATCA
This sequence comes from Thryonomys swinderianus, assembly GCA_004025085.1. Lineage (NCBI taxonomy): Eukaryota > Metazoa > Chordata > Mammalia > Rodentia > Thryonomyidae > Thryonomys > Thryonomys swinderianus. Next base: position 2,595 of record PVIC010050035.1, on the reverse strand, counting down.
AGGAATTACTTCATTGTTAAGTCAAAACATAAAAAGCAACTCTATCATCAAAAAAATTCAATGTTCCCCACTATAGAGTATAAGAAGCAAGTATTACATCTATATATAACTGTAAAAAATAACATTAAAATTGGCTTCCAGACAGTTATGAAGGTTTAATTGAATCCAAGATTTAACAAACTTTTCCAAGGATTAAACAGCAACATAAGCAGAATGCATAGCTGAACAATGAGGGTCACACCCATTCTTCTTCATACATGGATAGAGGATTGATGTACTCAAAACCTGCAAATTCATATTCCCTGATCTTCCTCACGAGGTCATTATCATCTGGAGTGAGCTGGACAGGTTCAGTAGTAAATTGAGGATCAAAATCGTCCAGACTGAATTCCCCAAACACACTCGGTTTGAAGGGAGGCACCACCTGCTTTTGCTCCATTCTGTCCCAGTCAACATTTTGAAAGAATTGATGTTCATGAACATTGGCAAATCACCTGTGAGGATCACAACCCAGTAGTTTCTTCGGGTCCCTGTTCAGGAAACTTTTCAGGACACTCTCAGTTTCTAAGGACAGATAACGATGTATGTTAATTTTTCTCTCCAAAATTACTTGCAAGAGATTATTGTGTGAATTCCGGTCAGGGTTATCAGAGCTCTCAGAGAGATAAAATGGAGACTCTCCAACCATCATCTCCTACATCACCACCCTGAGAGCCCACCAGTCCACACATAAGCCGTATTTATCTCTTAGAATTTCTGGAGCCAGGTAATTGGGAGCGTCGCAGAGAGTGCCAGTTGTAGCCCCTGGCTGTAAGCCTTCCTTGTACATGCAAAAGTCCATCAGTTTAATGTGCACTTCCGAAAATTGTCTAATTTCAAGTCTGTGTACAGTATCCCTCGCTGATGAAGGTAGCTGAACGCTAAACTGATATCTACAGAGTAAAACCTGGCCCGTCCTTCAGGAAGTCTTCTTTGCTGCTGCATAGGAAGCGTCAGCTCCCGCTGCTGACAAAGTCTAGAACGAAGAGCAGGCTGTGTTCTGTCTGGAAGCAGGAGTGCAGGCCCACAAGAAAGGGTGGTTCAATGTCTGCTCCAGAGCGCACCTCTCTGTCTGCACCCGATCTGTGTTGACCGCTCTTTTTTCACTGCTTTCATCACATAAATCTGATCTGACCTTTTCAGTTGGATCAACGGTACTTTTCCATAACTCCCTCTCCCTATCACACGGAGCAAACTGAAGACCTGAAGCCCTAAGCTGGGGGAGCTTTGTCACCTTCCCTGGTGTTCCCTGCCTCCTGCTCTTCTTCACCTTGTTGTATACCCTCATGACCAGAAGAAATCTGTGGACAGCTGTGGGTACAGGGTCTGAAGCCACGGCTGGTGGATCCACTGGCATCATGGGCTCCGGTGGCAGAGAACGCTGCCCACTCTCACCTGTGACAAGCGTGTGGCACTTCTTATGACCTGAGAGTCTGCAGTCCACACACCTGTACACCTGGCATCTGAGTCCCCCTCCCGGTCCGTGCACACAGCACAGTGAACCCCCTGCTGAAGTGCTGGCTTGAAAAGTGTGGCCGTTGGCACTGCGCAGCTTTCTTCAGAGTCCTGAGCCTCTGCGGAGGGTGATCTCCTGCCACACAAGGCACTTGAGGATGTTCTGCAGCACAGGGCGATGCGTGGATGAAGAGCTCGGGATTCCTCTGTAGCTCAGAAAGCCAGGAGGCTCCTTCTGACTCCAACTGAGGTGACACAGAATACGGGGCTCCTTCCTCATCTACCCAGTCTGTGGTGAAAAGCTGTTTATTGTCCACACACCACACATCTCGATCTTTATCACAAAGGCCCTCAAAGGAGATGGGTTCTCAACAGACATTGTACTGATGTCTCCTCCCAGCATCAGGGCCAATCGGGTAGAGGTGTGGGTCATGGAGGTGCCTGGGAAGAAGGGGCCGGAGAACGGTTGGCTGCCCAGGAAAACTGGCAGGAAGGGCTCGGAGAACGAGTGTAGCCTGATGGCCTGCAGGGCCCACGCTGGGGGAATCCTGCAGGGCTGTCTGAGGTTACCTTGTAGCGCAGTGGCCAGGCCTGGGCAGATGTACACCAAGCTTCTCAGGGTCTCTCGGGGGGTGCTGGCTGTGACTTCAGTCGCCTACCCTGGACTTTCACCCTCTAGATTATAGTGCCCAGCTCTGGCGAGACCTGCTCAGAGCTCCTGGGTGTTTCTGGGCCTGGTGAATCATGCCCTGAGCTCTTCCCAGGTTCTGTGCCATTGGCATTTGGGCCTATGGAAACTTCACCCAGATACATTGATTTTGACAGGTTACTGGTGGTCACTCCTGGGGAGACCATCCCTGGGGTGTCTGTGACCATTGTGTGGCTGCTGCCACGTGGCCTGCGGCATCTGGATGGAGTCAGCCACCTTCTCAGTCTCTCATGGGTACTCTCTCTGCCTGGGGTCCTGAGGCTGTGGCCCCAAGAAGTGCAGAAGCAGCTCAGCATGTTCGCTGCTGACCATCTCTGGCCAAGTGAGCTGGGGCGAGGCTGGTACTGGATTGTGATGCCTGGTAACCAGGGTTCCGGGTTCTGTTTGGAGAT
>PVIC010050034.1:0-13701 GCA_004025085.1 Thryonomys swinderianus | reverse complement strand
GAGGTAATTCTTAACTTTTTGATATTATATTGATGTTCAGAAACATGAATTACCTTGACAGGAGTTAAATGTATTTATTAAAAAATAAAACAGGGCCGGAGGGTTAGCTCAGTGGTTCCGGCGCCTGCCTTGCAAGCGTAAGGACCTGAGTTCGATCCCCGGTTACCACATATAATGCTGGGCGTGGTGGCTCACGCCTATAATCCCAGTACTTGGGAGGCAGAGACGGGAGGATTGCTGAGTTCGCGGCGGCTTGCCTGGGCACCATAGTGAGCTCAGGGCCAGCCTGAACTACAAAGCAAGACCCTGTCTCCAAAAAGCAAAAAAAAAAGTAAATAAAACATTTTTGTCTATTCATAGGAATAGCAGATTTAGCAGATGAATCAAGTGAAAAGTACATAAAAATTGATAGGGATTATTCTCATATGATTTGTGGCATTGTATATGATTAGCCTTTTATAGTCTGTCACTTAACTCACAGTAATATCAAGTATATAAAATTCTATGGCTGTTCTACACGGACTAGATTTCAAGGTGAACACTGCTCTTTTATGTAGGTTATGGGTGCTACATGTGTGCTTTCAGAGCAGTAGTGTGAGGAAACTTGAAGTGGGATGGCAGGACGGCCTCATCCCTATGACAGTAACTCCAGTGATCCAGAGAATTGGGATCGGAGATTGCATAGTAGACCACGTAAACTTTATAAACATTCAAGGTAGGTAGAAAATACATATTTCATATATAAAGCTTTGCTAAAACTGATTATTAAGACTACTTACTTCTGCCTCTGGTGGTGGCAAGTCCTGTCGGAGTAGGGGACTAGGTTACAAAATATAGTATTGTGCATGATTGTATTTCTACTTAAAAATAAATTTTAAAGGAACATTTCTTTCCTTTTAATTACTTAATATTTGTATGTTACTTGTCTATGTCAAAATCTTAGTTGACCCCATGATTAAATGTTAACTGGTTAAATTGTAAACTATGATGAACAGCCTTGTTTTTTGTATTAATGTACTGGGAAGTTATGCTATATATGTGCAGATTACACATGGTAATTTACAGGTTAATGTCAACATTCGCCTTCATACGTTTTTAACTGTGTATTTGTGTTGTGTTGTCACATTGATCCTAATGGAAAATTCATCTTTCTGAAATAATTTTATCTGTCATTTAAAATTGGATGCATGAAATGAAATTCCATTCATAAGTTTTCACTTATCTGTATATTAATTTTTAAACTTAAATTTTGTGCTCTATGACTAATTAGATGAGAAAAGTTTCATTTAGAATACTTTATGGTTTGATATTTTAAAGTATTGACAACTCATAAACCTCACATATTACAGGTATGTAAACATGTTTTCATAGAAGATTTTGCTTTGTGAATATTTCTTACAGGGTATTTTTAACATTTAACTTACATCAGCACAATTTTCTATTGAATTGTCCTGATCACTGATAGTAAATACCAGCTTTCTTTAAAAAAAAAAATGTCTGTTATAATTGAAATTAAAGTGTAAATCTTGACTTTATTAGTTTGTAAGTATATTGCAAATGGTATGAATGTTTTTGTATTGTGTTTTGTGTGTCCTTTGGGATTGTGTTTTTCCTCTTGTTTTTGAGATCATAGAGGTTTTAATTTTGTCACATTATTTAGGACTATATTATCTATTATATTTTATGAATGTGTTTTCAGATGAATTATGTTACCCTTCCTAATTGTATTTTTTTCTGTTAATGTACAATATGGCATTCTATAATGAGGTAACAAAGGAAATGTCATTTTTTTAGCTATGCACATGCAATGGAAAATATTTATGAAAATGTACAATACTTCTTTCCACTACTTCTGTTTCATTTCAGCAACTTGTTGATAGTTTGTGTCTTTAGTAATTTTGGTGCTATTTTTTTTTTTTTTGAGACAGGGTCTCACTTTGTAGTTCAGGCTGGCTCTGAGCTCACTATGTAGCCCAGGCAAGCCTCGAACTCAGCAATCCTCCTGTCTCTGCCTCCCAAGTGCTGGGATTACAGGTGTGAGCCACCATGCCCGGCACTTAATTTTGGTGCTATTTTTTGCTACACAGGATTATTTTAAAGAGAAACATTAAAGTCAAAATATAAATTAATTTTAAAAGTTTGTTTTCTTTATGAACAGATCTAAAAAGTATAGGTTGGTCCAGAGATTTAGCTCAGTGTTTCCAGTACCTGCCTAGCAAGCACAAGGTCCCTGGTTTGATCCCTGGTAACCACATACAACAATACCAGGCATGGTGGCTCATGCCCACTGGCAGTCAGTACCACATACTATAAATGCCGGGCTTGATGGCTCAAGCCTGTAATCCCAACACTCAGGAGGCAGAGGCAGGAGTATCGCTGAGTTTGAGGCTTGCCTCGCCTCCATAGTGAGCTCAGGGCCAGCCTGAACTACAAAACCAGATCCTGTCTCAAAACAAACAAACAAAACAAAGTATAGGTTGACTTTTAAAATATGATACTTTGGGAGTTGATAACTCATTTTCTGAGATGTTTTGAAAACTAACAATCAGCAAACTTTAACGGATGCTTTAATAGCAGATGGATCAATTAGAAAACTGCATGGCATTTAAACTAGTAGTGAATAGTAAAGCAGAATTCGAGAAGGAATCAATATCAGCTTTCCTGGGTGAAAAGACAAGCTAATCATGAGATGATTAGAGTATTAGAGTAGATGAAGGACCCTTCTGTCAGGAACTTTCATAAGATTACCTTGATTGGATCTGAAAGTGGAGTTCTGGATGGAACTACAACCTCCAGTTGTTAGATTAAAAAATGAGGTTAATATCCTTTTTTAAGGCTAGTCAACTTGTAGATGGCAGAGCTGGAATTCATAAAAAAATTTCTCGACCTTTTTCAAATACTAAATAATTTATTATAATAAGCCAAGTAAAATGAACCTCTGCTACCCAGCTTGAGAGTAAGAACTCAGGGAGATTTTGTTTCATCTATTCCTCTATCCCTTTTGTTTGTCTGTACCAGGGATTGAACTCAAGACCTTGCACTTGGCAGGCAGGTGCAGTGTCACTGAGCCCTTGGTGTTTTGTGTTTTTTAAATTTTTACTTCATGTAGAGATATTTGGGTAAAGGAAAACCATGCTAAACACTAATATGAATTAGGGATTATTGTTCTTATTATTCATAAGTTCAGTAAGAAATGGCTAGTGTATATTTAGTTGCCTAAGGATCAAAAATTTCTGATTTGCGTTGGTTTTCCTTGTCATAATGGCTCTAGTCATCATATCCACCTTTTAGACAAGATTAAAGAGTGGGTGGAGGGGGCGGAGAGTTAACTCAGTGGTTCCAGCGCCTGCCTCAGCAAGCGCAAGGTCCTGAGTTGATCCCCAGTAACCACATACAATGCTGGGTGTGGTGACTCACGCCCACCAGCTGTCAGTACCACATACCACAGTGCCAGGTGTGGTGGCTCACACCTGTAATCCCAGCACTTGGGAGGCAGAGGCAGGAGGATTGCTGAGTTGAGCCTTGCCTGGATTACACAGTGAGCTCAGGGCTAACCTGAAGTACAAAGGGAGACCCTGTCCAAAAACAAAAAAGTAATAATAATAGTTACTTTCTTATGTATACTTACTCATTGTCGATATTTTAGGGTTGGGTGGTTGTTGGTTTATCATTTCTACTCCATCTATTACAATTGAAGTTATTCATTTGTTGTAAGTGTTCTTTTGAGCATAGCTTGATATGTATCATGCTCTGATATAAAAGACAAGACAGAGAAACTGTTCTTGGACATCAGAATGCCTATGTCTGTCTTCAGATGTATACAAATAGTTTAAAAATAACTGAAATTTGTTTCTTTGTGAATTGTTGTACAGTTAATACCTGTGTAGAGGGGCTCGATAGCTCTCTAAAGATGTTAAAGGTCATTTCAGTTGAAGTATTTTTGGCCTGAATTGTGACAGCTGTTCTTTAAATTATGAATTAGAGGAGGTTTTGCTGTTAAAAGAAAAAGAATATTCTTCTTTATGATATTAAAATGACTAGATTAAAAAATAAGCTAACAACTCTTGAATATTTTGAATCATGTAGAATGAGTATATAAAATTCTAATCATCTGCAGTCTGCTCAGGTTACTAAAGATAAATGCATCATACATTCAATATCAGACTTTGCCGCAAGGTTTCAGTCCTTGTAGAAGTACGCATGCTCATTTCTTCTGAGGCTAGCATGAAGTGTGAGCTTTTCAATTTTCCTTTGTAAGTCACTCCCTAGTCCCACTTTAGCACCAGTTTAGAATGGAAAAGTTTGGTTTCAGTGGATTATTAAAAGACTAATGTTTTCTGTTTGGTTTTATTGAGAGCCTTTACTGTTCAGAATGAATGGACAGATATTGAAGGGAATAAAGAAAGTTAGCTATATTCTAGTTTCTAAAACCTGGCAAGCTGGCAGAGCTAGAATTAGCTTTACAGATGGCATTTGGCAACATACCTACATATCTCTAAGCCCTTGTCTCCTGCTATTTCTTCTGCTTGTCTGTCAATTACAATGTCCAATCACTGCTCAGAGATGGAGAAATGGGATGAGCACAGCTCGCAAGATGCTGTTTGGTTAGAAACGTCAGTGCTGCACAACCCACGGCTGAGTCAGTGTCTGTGAGAAAATGAACTGAATTAATATAGAGAGGGGGTTGAATCTCTGAACATTTAAAGCTTAACTAATCAGCAACAGCATTATTACACAGTAGAGGGAAGAAAGCTAAAGGAAGTCTGTGGACAGGTGAGGTAGGGAGAGACTGGGAAATTTTCTGATTATTCATAGGAATCTTGAAGATGATGGAAATATCAGATGTGCTAAAGTTTCTTAGTAATGCCCAAGGATGCTGACCTGGCTTTCAGTGCTGCATTGTGTGAAAGAACAGAATCCCTTTATACTCTGATTTCAAAATTTTTTTCTTGTTTTTGTGTGTCTACCTTGGCATATACTAAAGGAAGGTGTGTATTCATTTATTACATGATATTTCTGGAATATAATTTTAGACATATATGAATATGAGATTGAGATTGAAAGAGATGTTGGGTTTTATTTTGTTATGATCATTTACATTTCTAGATGTAAAAGATACCTGTCAGATTAATGGCATTAAGATAAATGGAATATATTTTTGTTGTTTTCAAGGGTTAGGTGCATTTTTATTTCAATGTGTTGTTTGATATGTATTTTCTGAATATAAAGAATTTATTTAAGGAAAGACTAATTTGATGGTTTTTTTTATATATTTAAAAATAAAATTCAAGTTAGAGGAATAATTGAAATAATTTTCTAAAGATGGGAATGGATACATTTTTACTTTTGGGAGAATTAATTAGTTAAATTACTTACAGCAATGTTTTACAGGACAAAATGTATTTGAAAGATAAACTTATACAGTAATTGGTTAAAATAACTTACTTTGTAGTCTTAAAGAACATACTCTGAGTGGATTATCTGGATTTTGCTGTTGAAACAGAATAAGCCAGATAAGTTTTTGGATTAGTGTAAATTAGTTCTTAATCAGATAAAATTTCTAAATAAATTCTTTCAGTCAAATTTTAAATTTGAACAGGTGACAGAGCTCACCTGATCAAAAAATTTTAGTACAATTTGAATGTTTCAACAAATGTATTTTTCCCTTTGTCATCTTACTTCCTACTAATCCTTCATTTTGTAGGTACTTTTGGGATATTCATTATTTTAAAATTATTTTCTAAAATTATTTAAATGGAATAAGCAGTTTTTAACATATTTGCCTTGAAATATAAGGAAAATTTTATAATTGTTGCACTTTAATTTCTAAAAGTATGATCATTTTGATAGTTATCATGACTTGAGAGAGTGTGTGTGGTTGTATATTTGCATATATTTGGCTTTTTTGTGAGATTTTGGGTGTAGAAAAAGTTAAGCTTTTTATAGTAATAGAGTTGTGAAAGCAGAAACGAGCTAGACCTTTTTATTGTACACTTATAGAGTACTTTGCTGATTCTTCTAAGACAGTGCCTGCTTTATTATAAAAGTGGTATGTATTCACTGTATAAATTTGGCAAGAAAAGAATATAGAAGAAACAATATAATTGTACCATAATTTTAAATATTTGTTATATAAACTTTTTCTGTATTTATATAGTGTATTTTAAAAATAGCATGTATACTTCAAAATGATTTCCAGTTATTGCTATATGTACTGTTGTTATATAACCTATTCTTTTTTTTTTTTTTTAAAGTGAATGTTGTGAAAATCCTCTATGTCATGAAATCATCTCCTATGGCAAACATTTTAAGAATTGCATAATGCCATATATATATATATAAATATATATAAATTTATATATATTTATATATATAAATACCTACCAAAAAAAGTACCTACAAAATATATATAAATTTATATAAATATATAAAAAATATATATATATTTCACCAATTTGAGTTCTTCTGGCACTGATCAGAGAAATGGTCAGTGTGATTCCATAAGCATAAATTTCTTGAAAAAGGAAGACTACCTTAGGGAGCTAAGTAAAAATGTAATTTAGATATTTTTCTGACAAAAAAAATCCTCAGAGCCGGGCGTGGTGGCTCACGCCTGTAGTCCCAGCACTCAGGAGGCAGAGACAGGAGGATTGCTGAGTTCAAGGCTTGCCTGGGCTCCATAGTGAGCTCAGAGCCAGCCTGAACTACAAAGCGAGACCCTGTCTCAAAAAAAAAAAAAAAAAAAATCCTCAGAGTAGCTCTTTAATGATATACAGATTACTTTGAAAATGAAACAAAGAGTCCTAATATATTTTTAAAAAACTAAAAATTCAGGAAAACTAGAGCTCACATGAATGAGGTTTTAAAAAAATACTAACACTGCTAACATGAACCAAAAAGGCTGAAGGTCAGCAAGCTAAGTGTAATAATAATAATAATATGTAACAATGAGGGAAGAACCTCAGTTCTTTGAAGCTTCTTTGTAACAAAGCAAACATTATTAAGGACATAAAAGTCAAGTAGCCATAGAAGTTAAGAATGCATGTAAATGAACTGTCTTCTATGCTGTTTGAAACATAGCCTTATTCAAGGAACTACATGTAACATCTTAAAAGAGTCAGTTGAAGGCCAGAGATTTAGCTCAGTGGTTCCGGTGCCTTCCTAGCATGTGCAAGGTCCCTGGTTTAATCCCCAGTAACCACATACAACAATACCAGGCATGGTGACTCACGCCCATCAGCAATCAGTACCACAAACCACAGTGCCAGGCATGGTGGCTCACGCCTGTAATCCCAGCACTTGGGGGGCAGAGGCAGGAGGATTGCTGAGAATTCCAGGCTTACCTGGGCTCTATAGTGAGCTCAGGGCTGGCCTGAACTACAAAGCAAGACCTTGTCTCAAAAAAAAAAAAAAAAAAAAAGAGTCATTAAACTTACGATCTTTTGAAGGTTTTATCAGAATGTAAGAACTGCTAAAAGGTGGGAGATTCTGAGCCTGATTTTAAAATAATTTATAATATCACGGAATACAAAGTGAAAACTTGAAAAATGTTTTGTAATAGGTTTGAAAATTTTGGAATGGGTTTATTAAAAATAGATGGTCAGACTAAACTTTAATTTTGCTGTGTTGTAGTTAGTAAACATGGCAGTATGTTTGGATTTAAGTTTAGCTGTCAGGAAATTTTTTTTTTTAATATTCATGGATGTAAGGTAAGGGAACTAGTTAGCCACTAATTGACTGTTAACTGTGATTTTGAATGAACTCATCCAAAGCTAGGTTGATCTTGGAAGGTGTTCTTTGCTTTGTTTTATTGTTCATCTGAAGAAGCAAGTTAGCAAATTTGTAATTAACAGTGAAGAAAGAGGAATAGTGAATACCTTAAATGACCTAAAATTATCTCTGAGGCTGGATTGCTGGGCTAACACTTTGTTAGGAAATGCTGTTTTTGATTCATTTGAAAAACATCAATATCCATTAAGATAACAAGTTTTCACGGTGTCACAAAGAAAAAGACCTAAGGGTGGAGTTGTTAATAATTTGATATAAAGGAGTGGTACAGTATTGTGGCCATCATCTCCTCTCCCCAGCCCCAAATATCTGTGAATGGAAGAGTAAAGCCACTCTGTTGTGTACTGAAAGGTTGTTGCCTTTGGTATCCAGGAGGAAGAAAACAAAGAAGCTGGATGTCTTATAAGCTTGGGGAACCAGAAATGTAAGAGAATTTTAGGCCAGCTCTGGGTAGATGTTAAGAAATCTCACGATAAGAACATGTTTTTGTTGATACATATTTGCAATACCTAATGATTACATTCATTGTGGGGAGTTGGTAAATGTACATAGAGAATCATCCTTTCAAAATTAAACTTGGCTTGAGTCAGACTCGTTTCAGGTTAGGAGCATGAGCTCTGACGGTGAGCCCCTGTGTGACACTTGGGTCACATCTGAGACTGTTTCTTTCAGTGTGGCTAGTAACCTTTCAAAAAGTTTTACTGTTTTAGCCGGGCGTGGTGGCTCACGCCTGTAATCCCAGCACTCCGGAGGCAGAGGCAGGAGGATTGCTGAGTTCGAGGTTTGCCTGGACTACATAGTGAGCTCAGAGCCAGCCTGAACTACAAAGTGAGACCCTGTCTCAAAAAGGAAAAAAAAAAAAAAAGTTTTACTGTTTTAAATGTGTAAGAGTTTTTTATGTAATTTTTAAAAATAGCAATATTTTGTGTTTTATATTATTGAATTTATTGGTAATACTTTTACTTTATTCTGTCTCCATATTGTCTTCTGCATGTCAAGCTTTTTGTTGTGAAATAATGTAAAATCTTTAACAAGTGATAATACGGTCCAGGGATTTACCTCAGTGGTGCCATGCCTGCCTTGCATACATAAAGTCCTGAGATGGATCCCCAGTGCCAAAAAAAACAGAAGTGACAAAATCATGCCATGGGTTGCCATATACTCTACTCAGCTTCTCTTGATGACATATTTAGTAAATATTGGACATAATCAAAACCAGGAAATTGAATTCATGTAATACTGTTAACTATTAATTGTCAGTGTGTTTAGGATTTCATGAGTTTTTATGTGCTCTTTTTTCTGGTACATAGCCCTATGACATTTTGTTATATGAATAGATTCATGTAACCTCCACCACATTCAGGATACAAAACTGTTGCATCACCACAGAGAACTCCCTTGTACATATCAGTAATTTGTTCTTTTTTGCTAAATAATAGCCCATTGTGTGGATGTACCCCAGTTTATCCATTAAGAAAGTAGCATGGGCCGGGCGTGGTGGCGCACGCCTGTAATCCCAGCACTCCGGAGGCAGAGACAGGAGGATTGCTGAGTTCGAGTCTTGCCTGGACTACATAGTGAGCTCAGAGCCAGCTTGAACTGGGCGAGACCCTGTCTCAAAAAAAAAAAAAAGAAAAGAAAGAAAGTAGCATGGTTTGTGAACTTTCCAGTGATACTGGTTTTTAAAATTTATTTAATTTATTTATTTATAGAGAGGGTCTCACTTTGTAGTTCATGCTGGCCTCGAACTCGAGGCAATCCTTCTGTCTCTGCCTCCCGAGTGCTGGTATTACAGGCATGTGCCACTACATCCAGCAATACTGGGTGTTTAAAACTCTATGTGCATTACTTTATACTATACTTTTCCATTACAGAAGCCTGTAGTTTCACTAAACAAGGCCTTTATTAAAACAAAACCCTTAAAGTTTTCTTCAGTCCTTAGCTATTTGCCTGCCTTTGAACATACTTGCTGTAATTAGAATTTTTTTTTTTTTTTTTTGAGACAGGGTCTTGCTTTGTAGTTAGGCTGGCTCTGAGCTCACTGTGTAGCCTAGGCAAGCTTTGAACTCAGCAATCCTCCTGTCTCTGCCTCCCAAGTACTGGGATTACAGGTGTGAGCCACCACACCCGGCACTGTGGTATGTGGTATTGATTGTTGGTGGGTGTGAGTCTCTATGCCCAACACTGTATGTGGTTACTAGAGATTGAACTCAGGACCTTGCGCTTGCAAGGCAGGCGCTGGAACCACTGAGCTAACCCTCCGGCCCTGCTGTAATTAGAATTTTAAAACAAATTAAGTTTCAGAGTTATATCAGCGTTCATAGGAAGTTAGTTTTCTGAAATTTAATATAAATGGTGTTTGCTTCTAAGGATGACAATATTAATGAGATTTAAACATTTTTAGGGACTTTACTGCCTGTTGATTCAGTTTAGGGTTCAAAGGATGATTTTGAAATAAAGTGAAAAGTTGGTGTTAAATAAATCAGAAACATTATTGGCTCACAAAATTACAAAATTTTTAAATGGAATTTTCTTTTGATAATGTGTTTAAGGTAGTGTGATAAGTTTCATCCTTAGTTGATGAAAATTGTGATTGAAAATCATGATTAAGGATTTTGGTTTGGGTTTTTTTTCCTGGTTTTGTTAAGTAATATATAAGATCTTTGAGATTTTTGAAGGGTGTTCAGTTGGTGATGGCAGTTGTTTTTAGTCTGACATTGTAAGAAATGTATTTTATTTCTTTTGACCTTGGACCACAGAAGGGTATACAAGAGTCTATGTAGGTAGATGAGAGAATTTAGTGAACTCTGGTGAGAAAAGCATGACTAAAAGAAACCATTAGAAGAATGACTTTTACTTGTATTACTTAGGTGTAATAAAAAATTATGAAAAGGAATTGAAATGGAATGAAGGCTACAGCAGAAAGTGTTTTGTCCAGAAACCAAGTCCTGGTATAGACTTTGCTAAGACTTTTGTTTTGTATTTTAGTTTTTGTTTGAGACAAAGGGCAAAAGAGACCTTGCTTGAGATCCCTCTGCCTCAGCTTCTCCAGGGCTGGGATTACCATCCATGCCCACTTCAATAAATTTTGCCATTTTTGGGAACTCATAAAACCTTACCATGAGCAAGATAATGATCATATATGCCGTAAAGTTTCCTTGGAGCCTTTTCAAACTTTTAACTTCCAACCTCCACCTTACCCCCCTGCAACCATCAGTCTGGTTTTATTTTGGTTTTCTTTTCTTGTTTTTGTTTTATTTTGTTTAATGGTATTGGGGATTGAATCCAGGGCCATTGCACTAGGTATATCCTCAGCACCCCTCTCCTTCTCTTTTTTCAATTTTGAAATAAGTTGAATTTCACTAAGTCTCAGGCAGGCCTCTAACTTTCCTCCTGTCTCAGCTTCCCAAAGAGTTGGGAATAAAGGTCTGTACTGCCATGCCCAGTTTACCAATGTTTTCTGACTGTGCATTAGTCTGTCTTTCTTAGAATTGTATTGTTTTTGGTCTGTCTTCTTTCATTCTGAATATTTATTGTGAGATTGACTAAAGTTGTTGTAACTTGTGTCAGTAGTTCATTCTTTCTTCCTCTTTAGTCTTGTTCCATTACATGAGTGATATCACTCAGAGTCACTTTCTCGTCACTGGGACAAATTACCCAACACCCACAGTTTACAAGAGGAGAGAGGTTTATTTTGGCTTAGTGTATTTTGAGGCTTCAGTCTGTAGGGAGCGGGCTCTGAGGCAGGAAGGGCGCGGTGGAAAGGTCTGGTGGAGGAAAGCTCCCTGCGCCGAGGCTGTCAGGAAGGAGAGAGTAAAGGAAGGAGCCAGAGAGAGGTGCCTTTCTAGGTCATGCCCTCAGTGACCTATGTCTTCTATCCAGGGATACTTCGTAACACCTTCAGCTATGAATTTATGGATTAATCCACTGATGAATATAGCACCCTCATGATCCAGTCACTTTCCAAAGCCCCACCTCAATTCATGAGAATATTCTAGATTTAAACTATAACGAGGTTAGAGGCAGACACTGGAACTACACTGAGCTAAATCTCCGCCTAATACAGCTTTTTAATGTATTCGGATCAAATTTTGTTAATCTTACCACACCTCTTTTAGTTCTTTATTCTATGTGGTTTGTTTTTCTTGTGTGTGTGCATGGGATTGAACCCAGGGCCTTGGTGCATGTTAAGCAGACATTGTATTGCTGAACTTATTCCATCCTATTTCTTATACATTTTAGAATGTTTGTTACTTTTGATAAGAAAATCTTTTTTTTTTTTTGAGACGGGGTCTCGCTTTGTAGTTCAGGCTGGTGCTGAACTTACTATGTAGCCCAAGCTAGCCTCAAACTCAGCAATCCTCTTGCCTCTGCCTCTGGAGTGCGGGGATTACAGATGTGAGCCATCATGGCCCGCATTGTGACATGTGGTGCCAGGGATCAAACTCAGGACCTTGTGCTTGCCAGGCAGATGCCAGAACCACTGAGCTAAATCTCCAGCCCTTAAATAGTGTGGTTTTGGTAAAGGGAGAACAGTATAATATGATGCAGAGAGCACTAGAACAAATTGGAAGACTTAAGTTATTCTGCTAAATGCTATGTGACTAATTAAATCACAACAATTTGAACTTTACTATTCTCATTTGCCATAACCAACTGAGCTAGCAGGTGGAGGTGATAACTACATGCCAGGTGCACCGGTAGGCTGTATACTTTCTGTACTTTATTTAGTTCTTATATCTTCTTTCTCACAAAATAAGAGCTAGCTAGAAAATAATCAGCCTTGAAACCTGGAGCTAAAAAGGCCAACCCCAATCAGCCTATCCTTGCCTAAGGATCACTCTTGTCTTGGTTGGTGGCTACTCTGGAAGTCTCTAAGGGAGGTAAAGCAAGAATAGGTTGATTGGGACTGGTCTTTTTGATCTCCAGTTTTCAAGGCTGATTATTTTCTGGTGAGGTCTTATTTTCGAGGAAACACAGTTCTAGCCTTAGAAAGTAAATAGACTCTACATTTTTTAATTTAATTTTTTATTTTTTTGGCGGATTGGGGATTGAACTTGGGCCCTTGTGCATCCAAGGTTAGCATGGTACCACTTGAACTAAATCCCTAGCCCCTAGAATCTACAGTTTTTAGATAGGGGACCTAAGTTTCTAGGATATTAAGTAACATTCATCATGATAAGCAATTTTAGAATTAAAGACAGTTTAATTCTTTTTTTTTTTGTACCTGGGGTCAAGTACCTTGTGCTTGCCAGGCGGATGTGTCCTGCCACTGAGCTACATCCTCAGCCCAAAGACAACCTGATTCTAAGTGTCTGTGCTTTTTGTTTGTGACTTCAGTTTACTGATGTGAGGCAGGTGCTCTACCACTGGGCTATGTACCCAGCCCCTTTTGTTTTGTATTTTGAAGCAGGGTCTTGCTAAGTTACTGAGGCTAGTATCAAATTCAGCCTCCCTTGTAATTAGGATTACAATAATATACCACTGATCACTGAGCCTGATGACTCAAAGTCTTTATTAGTCTGAAGTCATGGAGTTACTTTTATTTATAAAATATACTTTTAATTTTTCCAAAATATACTTTTAATTAGAGACTGTGAACTATCATATGCCAACAAGGTAAATTTCCAAATTGCCTTAGGTCTGTCTTTCTCATTTTCTTTTTTCTCTCAACTTTACAACCTGCACTATACGCCTCCTCCCTCCCTCCCTCCCTTCCATCCATCTCTGTGTCTCTTTCTTTTCTACCAGGGATTGAATTCAAGACTTGGGACTTGCTAGGCAGGTATATGCCTTTCAACCTGCATTATATTCTGATAATTAAAATTTTATCAGTTATCAGAACCTGGGGTAGTATGTCTTCTTTTATTACCTATTGTTCATTTAATAGCTGTATATCTGGGATATAGTGGT
>PVIC010050033.1:0-12955 GCA_004025085.1 Thryonomys swinderianus | reverse complement strand
GGGGCCGGAGGGTTAGCTCAGTGGTTCCGGCGCCTGCCTCGCAAGCGCAAGGTCCTGAGTTCGATCCCCGGAAACCACATACAATGCTGGGCGTGGAGACTCACACCCACCAGCAATCAACACCGCATACCACAATGCCGGGCGTGGTGGCTCACGCCTGTAATCCCAGCACTCGGGAGGCAGAGGCAGGAGGATTGCTGAGTTCACGGTGGCTTGCCTGGGCACCATAGTGAGCTCAGGGCCAGCCTGAACTACAAAGCGAGACCCTGTCTCCAAAAAGCAAAAAAAAATTATTTTTGAAAACTCTACTGTAAATATTCTCGAAGAAAAATTTAGAAAGTATTTTATAATCAGTACTGTTTGAAAACATTTCTAAATGCCACAGGAAACCCAGAATACCTAGAAACAAGTTCAATAGAGGCAAAGTATATTAAAATTTCAAACTTCTCAGTTACAAAAAGCACCATAATTGAAGTCCGTTAAAGAAGACTTGAAGAAATATTGGAACATAAACCACATCACATGCAAAGTCTTTCATAAAATGAATAAAAATAAATCAACATTACGTCTAATGTGCATGCAAAATTTGAATATATTGTTTATTAAAGAAAAAAATGGCCATTTAACATTATTGAACATATATAATTTCATTAATGATCCACAACTAAATTGATCAAAATCTTAGCTTTTAAAAAATGTGCTTCATGGGCCGGAGGGTTAGCTCAGTGGTTCCGGCGCCTGCCTCTCAAGCGCAAGGTCCTGAGTTCAATCCCTGGAAACCACATACAATGCTGGGCGTGGAGACACGCCCACCAGCAATCAACACCACATACCACAATGCCGGGCGTGGTGGCTCACGCCTGTAATCCCAGCACTCGGGAGGCAGAGACAAGAGGATTGCTGAGTTCGCGGCGGCTTGCCTGGGCACCATAGTGAGCTCAGGGCCAGCCTGAACTAAAAAGCGAGACCCTGTCTCCAAAAAGCAAAAAAAAAAAGTGCTTCATTTAGTAATCCTTTAATTGTTGATAATACAGTCTACATCTTGCTGGCCTGGTGGATTTTCTATTGCTCTTGGCACTCAAAGCTCCTACCAGTTCTCCAGAAATAGCATCTTCCATCAGCAAACCTGAGCTTGTCATGGTAGTCATACTTGTTACCCAACCTGTTTATACCAGTGTCTTCACTGGGACAATTAATTGTTAAGCTTAATAATATACCATGTAAACCAGTGAAGGAAAAATAAAGTCCACATTGCTATGAAGTTGAACACTTTGGAGAATCTCTGAAATTATGAAGGGAATCACAGTAAATATTGAATTAAGTAAATGTTAATTAATGTTGAGAAAGACAATGATAAATTTGCTGAGCAAAATAAAGGAATGCCTGTGAAATCAAGAGTATCATGCAAATAGATTGCTTCCAAGTGCTTTGAAACTCCTATGTCCTATAAAGACATGGAGCTTAAAAATGACAGAAAATAAATCATTATTATTTCATAAGCAGAAAAGAGAATAAAGTTGGTCAACTAGTAGTTGGGCAAGATTATAAAAGACCCTTGAGTTTTACTCAAGAACAGGCCCACTGCAATTTTAATAGCAAAGGTGTGAAGACTTCTGTGTAGGAAAAACTTCATATATATTTCACATTAAGAAAAAATATTTTGCTATTTTGGTCCAAGTTACCTATTCAAATATTTATTAAGATTTGGAAAGATTTTCCAATATAAAAATCTTGAGAGAAAAAAATCTCTACAATTAGCTAAGTCCAAATTATGTATTATCATCCACCAGAATAATATCACATAATGCAGAACAGAAAAGGTCAGAGATCAAAATTCCAAAGAAAAATATCACATTGCCTGTAACTGGCTGCAACTCACAAATAGCCAAAGAATTCTGCCACTTTTCCAAACACAAATTACTTGTCATTGCCAATATACTGGTGATACAAAAAATCAACAAGGTGGGTTTCTGACCCACTTCCTGGAAGCAATTAATCTCCATGGATTTATAATTTAAAATTCCCTGAATAACTTCCCTGTGATGAACCCCCAAAATGAAAATATCAAGGTTCACTTTGGCTAGACCCTGAGCTTCTAGGGTTTTATTGAATTATTACTAAAAAATGATTTTGTTATGCTTTGCAAAAATATAGCAGATGTGGATCTATTTCTTGATCATTTAAAGTCATCAACCATATTGATATTCTATATTACTATGGAATAAATTTCCTAGTATGTCTATTATTAGAACATCAGAAACTGGTCCTGAGATTAGCTTTGTTGCAGAAAAACTTAATTATGAGGCAAAATACAGACTACAACTTGATATATAAACTTAAATTCAATGAATAACCTGTCTCCATCTCTGGGATATACATTCCAACAGACAGAATCATTATATGTCTCCTTGATTCCAGTATTTGGCTCGTGCTGCCATGTGATATTTGCTTAAAAAAGGATAAAGAGATTGTAATGTCTGACTTTTCAGATCTTTGGAGCAAAATTACTCTGTGGGATTATTGTTGTATACACAACTGCATAGAATGGAATGGAATAGAAGTTCTTACTGTGAACTTCCTGTTATTTTGCTCATGTACTTTCAGTTTTTCATCTAGAAAGTAAGCATTAGACCTTTTAGGTTGGTTGAACAGATGAATGAGATAATGTATGTATCTATTCCATGCAAAGTTCTTTCCTTTTAGTCCTTCTGTTAGTGCACGTTTGTAGTGTGTAAAGGTTACAATCATCATAGGGAGTTAGTCCATGTACATAACTCATCTTCATTGTTTTCCTTCCACTCCTTTCCTGTCCCAACATTCTCAATCAGTGATAGACATGGTGACCAAGATGGTGGTGGTGGTGGTGTGAAGATCTGAACTTTTCCTGGGTGTCTGCGGTGAGCAGAGTCCTTTTCTGATCTTCAGACAGTGCTTCCATACTCGAAAGAAGGCCACGGTCTCCCTAAGAGGAAATAGCTCGGCCTAGAAACAGTCCTTCAGCTGGTCAGGCGGCAGAAGCACTCCCCTGGCAAGCGAAACAAAGGCACCATTATTCTGCACACAGACAGCGCCAAGAAGGTGCTGGGTGGTCCAGAATACAGGAGACAGATAATGTAATGGCTCCATTCATCAAAAAGTCGAGCATGCACACCAGCTGCCTGCCAGCTGGAAAATGAAGCTTTTCTCTCTTCTGAGGATAATTTACTTCGGCTGCAGAGACTCTGAGATACCCTTCACCTTAAGGGAACAGGCGAATTCCAAGGGGATCATGTAACATCGTGCTGCTCCAGCAGAGAGGCCCGAGAGGAAGGAGCACAGAGAAGCCCAGACCAATGGAGGGAGGAGGAAGCAGTGACCCTCACTCTAGAGAGCAAAGAACAAACCAAGAGCTGCTGCTCCTGTAAACTGGTCTCTTTTTACCTGATGAACGTATAATATTTTATAACTCACTGGCTTGCTTTGTTTCCTGTGACCATTATAAAATTGAATGTCACATGTTGGTCCCGACCTCACCACAGTGCCAGGAGCTATGACATGTCTTTCTGTATAGAACCCTTCTGTAGACTGTTGTACCCCCTTTCTCTCCCCAAGCCACAATGATTAATGTCATCTTTTTATTTTCCATGTAATGAGATCATAATTTAGACACTTGCTAGGGAGTAAAACCTATAGGTGCCTCTCTGAATCGAGTATTAAAATGATGTAGTTCTTATATCTTTTCTGGACATGGACAAGTTGAGATTTTTCTTTCCATTTATCACATGTTTTCCAAATCCCAATTGGTGCCAACTAATTTGTGGATAAATTATCTCAATGGGTCTTCAAGGCAAACCCTTAATAGGTTCTATTTCTATTTACATATTCAAATGATGGTCCTGTGACTTAATGAGATTAAATCATTAATCAAATTCCAGTAGTGAAAAATCGAAACCAGAATTTATATCAGAATTGTCCTGAAATGAATATCTACATCCTCAACCATTATATCAAAGTCCTACTGTTTCTGCCTAAGTTTCTTTGTTTTTGACTGATGGACAAAGCCTGGCAACTTGATGCCTGATCAGAGTGCAGGTGGGGGGTCTACAGCGGGCAAGGCATTGCCAGCTGCCGACACCAGTTTGTGCCACTTCGCTTCTGCAGGCGCTCAAGGGAGCTCACCTGCTGAACAACACAAAGAGGTTCAGGAATCGGGTGTTGCAGTCTCCAGGGGAAAGTGAAAGGTGCGACCTGACAATACAAAGAAGCAGCATCACGGAAATAACGAAGCTGCTTGGCTTGGTTTTCTTGCAAGAGGAAATTATTCAGGAGTGAGAAAGGCAGAGGTGCTGGGAGAGGTGAGGTCTCTTTCCCGGGAAGCAACACAGGGTGCAAATTACCTACAGGTTTGATGTAAAAGCTTGGTGTTTGGAGCTGTGGGAGAAAATTTCAGCAACCTAAAAACACTTGTGACAATTTTTCTCTCTGGCCACACATACTCTTTTCTCTTCATAGTATTTTATGATCTCAGAAGAAAGACCTGTCACATGGCAATATGAAAATAACCATCTTGACTGGGAAATATTCAGGCTTCAGGAAAGAAATCTCCCTTTTCAGTTACATTGTCTCTTCTACAAATGTACATCTGCGCCCTGTTCTGGCAGTTTATACATAAAGTCCAAGTCAGTCATTCAAGTCTTATTACTTCCCCTCCCTCTCTGTGAGGCATCTTCTCCAGCCCACAGGGACGATGCCTTCCTGGATGTCATGGACTTTGTGCATCTGCGAAACATGTCATGTCTCTGAGGACCTGCCCCCCCCCCACTTCCACCATCCAGGCAGCAGTCTGCCTTCTGTGCCGCCTTCATGCTTCTGTGTGACTCCTTACTGCTCCACATAACCCTCACAGTAGTCACTGGAAACTGTCCCTTTGTGGCTCATCCCAAGATCAAGCGTCTAATAAAACAAAATCATTGATGCTCTCACCTCCCCATGTCAAGCATTCAGCTTTGGGCTCAAAGTGTTTCTCGACGAGCTGCAAAGAGCTTTGAAGAGAGTCTGTTATTACCATAGAAAATACTTCAAATAGGAGCAACAGAGGGAGATTGACGTCATGGAATTAAGAAAAGAGGGTCGGTTTACTTGCAAAGTGGTAGACTTGGCTGGGCCATCCAGCCAGGGCAGAGAACATGCAGAAAAATGCTAGTGTTAGATAGACTGGTGTGTAATAAAAAAGTAAGGTCATATCAGGCTACAAGGAGAAGACAGGAGGGGGAGAGAGAAGAAGGGGGAGAGGAGGAGGTAGATAATTCTAGGGGAACTCAGAGTTCCACTCAGTTTTGTGAGCAATTAGGAAAAGAGACTGTCTGCTAGGTACAGACACATGCTATGTCGCCTACAAGCCAGTGTCAAAACCACAGCTAATCACCCTTTCAACAAGCTGCTGTTATGATGAGACAGGTTCTTCACCCTCATGAGAGCTTCACTGCCATTCCATAGGCCGATGTGCATGAAGAAATGCTTCTTATGTCTCACTTATGTATCTGCTACACACCCGGGACACAGAAGCCAAAGAAGCCACAGAGACATCAGTACCAGCACGATGAGTTCAGTTTAGAGAAAGCTGGACAAGCCAGGACTGGTGAGGCAGAGGGTGGGTCCGAAGGCCCCATCCTTCCATTCCTTCCTAGACTGCACTCTCCCCTACAGAGCTGTTTCATGACAATCTACTTTCCTTTCCATGTTCATATAAATTATCTAAGGATTCTGATTAAATGCAGATTTTTTTTTTTTGAGACAGGGCCCCTCTTTGTAGGTCACACCGGCCCTGAGCTCACTATGTAGCCCAGGCAAGCCTCAAACTCACAGCAATCTTCCTGAATATGCCTTCCTAGTGCTGAGATTACAGGCATGAGCCACCATACCCAGTCTTGTTGTATGTGGTTACCAGGGATCAAACTCGGGACCTTGTGCTTGCTAGGCAGATGCCTGAACCACTGAACTAAATCCCTGGCCCCTAAATGCAGATTTTGATGCAGGCAGTCTGGAGTAGAATCAGAGATCACATTCCCCATATGTGATATTATTTTGTGGATCTGGAGGGCAGTGTTTGGATGACATAGGACCACAGTGTCCCACACACTGAGTCAATGGTTATTTGGTTTTAACTGAACTGCAATTGGATGGGTTTCTTTCCACTTGATAATGAGGTACTTGCAGCTTATGGCTGACAATATACACACCAGGCTTAGAGAAGAGGTAGGCTACAGAGTGGATGGCTGATTCTAGTGAGGTTCGCTGTGCCTGGTGCTGGGCAGTGACAGAAAGGACCACTAGTTCTGGTTCTGGAGCTAGCTGTGATTCAAGAAGAGATCACAGATTCTTCCTCCTGTGCCACTGCTACCCACGTGAGTAGCCGGGTGGTTCATACTGCCGGTGTTTACCAGGCTGTGGTTCAATTTTCTCCATCCACTTCTCATAATGTAAGAAGAAGTTCCAAAATTCTCACCTTTCATGTAGTCAGGGAAAGCTGGGTTTCCTGCCTCGAATCTTTAAACCAAATGGATCAACTCTTGCTGATCATCTCATGGTGCTGCCAGCTTGGCTGTCCCTGAAAAGCTGGCCCAGAAACCCCTTAGAGAGTTTCACCCCTGCCTATAATATCCCGTGCCAGCAGCAAAAATGAGGTCACAGAATTCCACATAGAGGGTCAGAAAAAGATTTCCACAAGAGATAGATGCTTACACTAGCCCTGGAGAGTGAAAAGTAGGTAGCTCAAGAAGCAGACATGGTAGGAGCATCCCCAGAGGAGAAATGGCACACTCACAAGATGATTTGGAATCTGCAAGGAAGTCCACATGGCCAGGGTGCAGGGTTGAAGGGAGAAGTCAGACAGTGAGGAAATATAAGCTTCTTCTTCCTCTTCTTTTTTTTTTTTTTTTTTTGAGACAAGGTCTCACTTTGTAGTTCAGGCTGGCCTTGAGCTCACTATATGGCCCATGCAAGCCTTGAACTGACCAATACTCCTGCCTCTGCCTCCCTAGTGCTGGGGTTACAAGCATGAGCCACCATGCCCTGCACTGTAGTATGTGGTACTGATTGCTGGTGGGTTTGAGTCACCACACCCAGTATTGTTGTGTGTGGTTACTGGGGATCAAACCAGGGACTTTGCACTTGCTAGGCAGATGCCAGAACCACTGTGCTAAATCTCCGACCCAGAAATACAAGCTTCTTAAGAGAGTACTGAAACCCATGTGCAGAGTATTCTCATTTGCCTAGGTGTCTCCTGGATGGTCAGATCCAGTGATATTTCTCCTCCAGACCACTTCCTGGGATCCCATAATATTTCCCACATTTACTGTTCGCCAGCTTCAGGCTCACTGGAAGCCCTTGTAGGATGCCTACTGAGATGCCCTGGACCACTTCCCATCTTCAACTTCTGTTCATCTGTTGCTCACAGGAAAGAGATAATTCCCAGAGCAATATGTCTATCTTAGAGTATTGCCCACACCGGAGCTCTCTTTGCCGTTAAATAATGAGCATCGTCCAAGTTGGGTTTCTGAAAAACATGATAAAATATAAAATGCACACACACACTTACTCTTGATTGCATAATGCAAGGATTTTTATTTAGGTTTCTGTTGTTATTGCCTTTTATTTAACATACCCTGAGCATAATTTTTAAAACATGAGAATAGAAGATATGACCCAAAGTTCAAAGACTTCAATACAAGGAAAGCATGTAGCTTGTTTTATTTGGATCTATTCAGCCCAAATAAGACAATCTCTTGCAGTAGACATTAACTCTTTAGCGACATCTGTGGAATGCCTATGAAACCAATGTAATAAACTTCTGCATGTGAGTTTAGAAAAGAAGTTATATGCAGCATCTGTTTTCATTCATGAACACAGTGCATTATTTCATCATGATGTATTCTTTGTGGTATTATTTTAGAACTCTATCACCCACAGATCACCGGGAGAGAGCATGTCCTGTCATCCTTGGGATAATGAACACTGTCCACATGTGTAAATCTGTCAAACTGTGCCTTCCGAGAGAGACAGTTACTAATTTACAAATCAAAGAAATCATTTTTACCTTTTCCAGCCAATGACTGTTTTACTGAACAAACACAGGAAGAGCCCTCAGCTCAAACTATAAAACATCTCATCAAAGAGCTTATGCCCTGGAAGCAATTTATTCATTTTGCTTCTACAAAGATTTTTTTGAAACCAAGAATTTTCAAGGTCTATTCAAATGTTGGAAAAATCATTCATAAAATGGTTCTGCCTCAAACTCATCTTGTACACAAAGGAGCCAGAGTGAATCTAACAATATTTTGTGATGCAATTTTTAAAACTTCTATAATTAACCCCCCCAGGTAACATTTTGGCAAGACCACTTATTGTTGTACATGGGAGACTTCTTCAGCAGATCATCAAAACAGGTCCGGTTTTCTCAGCCAAATTCTCAAACACTAGGAAGGACAGATGTAGGATATCTGTTAGAGGGATGGGTGTTACCTGAGAGATAATTCAGTCCACCATGTAACCCTGATGCACAAGCCCATTAAAGGGACATTTATTACACTTAGGTTCTCTGGAAAACAACTGGAAGAGTTATTCTTAATGTCCACCTCTAGGACCACAAGATAATAAAACAGTGCCTGGAGACAGGGCCAGGTGTCAAGAATTTCCGAGATGTCAGCATCTTGTTTGAGACACTTCAGGTCGTCATGTTTCTCTTGAAATACTCACCATGGACAGGGCTTGAAGACTGGCTGGATGTTTCCAGAGAATTCAGAAAGAGCGAGAAAAAAAAAAAACCCTAAAACACGTAGAAAAGCAAGAAATTAAAAATGTGTGTTTGGGTTTAAATCTTAAGAGAATAGAATAGTCAATATGCCCAGAAAATTATTTCTGAATGGCTAATTGACTCCATGTTAATCAGGTCCAATTAAAGGTGCATAAAAATGGAGTTGACAACCAGATGAAACTTTTAAAAAATAATAGAGAAATCATCCAATTGTCAGCAAGTTTGGTTCAGCCATTTATTATTTTATTAAAACTTTTGGAAAGGCCATAATTGAACAGTTCATAGTCTATTAAGCACTATTCATTTAAAATGGGAGAAAAATCAGTCTTTGTACAGTAAGAACTTTGTCAGGTAATAGAAAACATATATTTTTTTCTTTCCTTCTTTTTCAGTCCTGGAGGGTGAACCCACTTCCTTCCCACTGGGCTAGATCCCCAGTGCTTCTTTCTTTTTTTAGTTTGAGACAAAGTCTCATTAAATTGCCCAGGCTGGGCTCAAACTGGCTGTCCCACTATAGCCTTCACACAGCGCTGGGATACAGGTGTGTGCACTCCCTCCAGCTAAGGCACCTATTTTTTTGTCTCTAGTATTTTCTCCATGTTTAAGACAAAAAGGAGTCAAGTACATTTAGGTTCAGTTTTTGGGAGGGAGGTACTGGAGATGGAATTTAGAGCTTTCACATTGAGCTATATCCCCAACCCTTAATTTTTTTTTTTTTGAGAGGGGGATTTTAAGCCAAAATCTCCTGGCCTAAATGCATAGCCATAGTGTAAAGACATAGTGTAGTGGCATAGTGTAAAGACGTGGGCCCTGGACAGTGTTTTCCAAAGTGCTGAAAATCCGGGAAAGGGTTTTGAACCACAGTGCTCCCTGACTAACTCTCTGAACAGAGCCCTTTGAAGATCATGAGGGGATTTGATTTCTTCCTCCCCAGTCCCTCATGTAGCAGAGTGAATATCCTCAGTTGGCTTGTGAGTTCTATGAGTTCTATGTTGATCCAAGCAATTTCCAGCCATGCAGCATTTCCCGCAGCCTTATGACAGGAACACCATTATGTCCTGCAAACACATACTGAACAAATGTATGTTCTGTGAACAATGAATCCTGACCTCACGCATTTAAACAGCTCCTCTTTGTTTATGTCGTGTTCTGAGCCAGGGAATGATTTCTTTTGAGTGTTTGCCACATCCTACCTCCATTGTCCACGTTAGATTGTAGTTTTGGAGGAAAAAAAAAAAAAAAAAAAAAACAGACCCTTCCTTGCCCATTCCTGGCTGCTGTTTCCAACCTGCAAGCTCAGCTCCCGCTCTGCTGCAGGCACGGAAATGAAGTCATTGGGCAGACAAGGAGCCGATTGTGCTCCTGAGCCCGAACAATGTCTGGATCCATTGAGAAAATGAAAGGCAAAGCCCACTTCACAGACCCAGCTCCACCCCTGCTTAGAGATCCCACCTTAGGAAAAATACTCAGCCTTTGTAAGACAGTGTCTTTGGCTAGAAAATGGAAATTGTCACGATTGGCCTGGGGATTTGAAATTGTGTGGAACTGGCACATGGTTGAAACAGATCATACTGAGAACCCATGAGATTTAGTGATTTCAAGTGTGTTGCACAGAAATTTGATATGAAACATAGCTCCAGTGAGTTCGAAAATGACAAAGCTGTCGAGCAGAAGCAGGCAAAACAATCTATCACTGAGAACTCGCCATGCTGAAACACAGCTTGAAAGAAAATGGACTCTATTCCAGAGTGAGTAAGTGTAGTCAAGTCTTGTAGCCGAGCTCCATCTCCAGCCATGAGGATAAAGTGAGGGCTGAAATTGGGACTGACAGTCTCTGTGAATTTCTAAGGGCAGTCTAGAGTCAGTGACCGGGTGGGGTAGCATGACAAAGTTACTGGGGACTTTGAAGCAACTCAATGCTTCTTCTCCTTGGGAATGATTAACAATCCAGCAGATAGTTCAACAGACAGCTTGGGTGAGCAGGTTAAGTTGTGTGTGTGCGTATGTGCATATGTATTTTGGAGCAGGGATAGTGTAATGATTGGACTTCCTGTTACTGGTTCAAAATACCTGAAACACAGTTGAAAGGAGGAGAAGGTGGATCTAGCTCATAGTTTCAGGAGATTTAGTCTATGGCCCGTTGTTCCAAGGGAGGAGCGTGATGGCAGAAGGGTGTGGGGGAGCAGAGCTGCTGAGTTCATGGTGGTTGGGAAACACAGCAGGGGTCAGCACCAGAGAGGAAGGGAAAGGAACAGGGACAGACCCCAAGGTTACCCTTCAAGACCAGATTCACCCATTCCTTGGCTTTCAAGCTGATCAAGTCAATCATCCATTTTAGCTGTCCCAGGCCAACAGAGAGCTTTCTAGAACTACTAGTACAGAGCAAGCTGGATTGCATTCTGGTCCATCTGGCCATACATGAACCAGGACCTTGGTGTAGAAATGTATCTGCAAGAGCAATCCACTGTGCCTCACACTGGGCTCTGTCAGAGGAGTGGAACCCACTGGAGACCAAACTCATGGTTTGAACAGAGGTGGAACCAGAGGCACAAAAAGGCTCAAGACTGGTTGTTTTGTCCTTTTTATTTTGTTGTATTTTTATTTTCAGGGCATATAAGTCTTATATTTCCTTTTAGACACAGAAGATCTCTCCTTCAGAATCACAGAGAAAGTAACACTATTGCATCTCTGCTCTGTGGGCTCCGGGAATGACTCGGGATCTCAGAGTTCTCTCCTGCATCTGTGAAAATCAAAAACAGTGATAAAATATAAGAGATGTTCTTGGTCCACAGCCCCTGGTGGCTCTGTGGTTCCATCATTTATCTTGCCCTAGATACTGGTGGCGGCCAGTGTACCCTTAAAGGCGGAAAGCACCAAATAACACTTGCACTGAGCTACATACACATCCCTTTTTATTTTTAACTTTGAAACAGGTTCTTACTAAGTCGCTAAATCATCCAGGCCAGGCTCAAACTCACACTGCTCCTACTTCAGCCTCCTGGGGTTCTGGGATGACTGGTGGGCACCATCACATGGGCTGTGCTTGTTCCTGAGAGACTTTGTTCTTCACACGTCAGTGAAGATCATTAAAAGACTAAGTCAGTGGTGCATTACTAAGTCAAGCCACAACACTGCCCCCCACCCCAGGGCAGGTTTTCTTTAATCCAGGAACATGAAGATTCTGTCTAGAGCAAAAGGAAGACAAATGTGATATTCGGACATCCTTGGGAAAATGTCACAGAAGTGGGTCAGCCTTTCCATTTCATGCTGTGCTCATCCAAAGACATCCACAGATGCTAAAAATAAATGCCTGATGTGGCCTGAGACTCTGGCCAAGCCAGTGTGCCTTTCAGAAGGTCCTTACATCTTAATAATCAACTTGGAGACATAACAGCCTTCCGCAGCCCTTCCAGGATGTATTGTAGGTGCTTTAAAAATCTCATCATCTTTCACTACTCCACTCATCTTTGTCAGAGTGGCAGAAGCTACTTGGGCACATGTGTGGATGAAGGGCTTATGGTGGCCTCAGTGAATCCTGATGCAGTGGGTGGAAGATACAGGATCAGCTGGCTAGGAAACATTCCACGTTTGGGTTTTAGTTCTGCACACTGATTTTCTCCATTTGATCTGGGAAAGAGAAACACATGTCAATTTGGTTCCTGTAGGCGGAGTCTTTTCCTTCTACTGAGATATTATGATCTCTAACCAAGCTCTTGGTTCTATAGTTATAGGGACATAAATACTTAAGACCTTCTGAAGAGTTGAACTGACTTTAGAGCCAGGGTAAATTGGGGGCAATTTTCAGTCTATACCTAAGGAACTATGTAAGCTATGTTCCATTTCACCTGGAGAATGAAATCTCCATTTCTCCATCTATGCAAAGAGGAAGGAATACACAACTCACAGACATGGTGAGGATGAGGGATGCTGAAGCTAAGTGAAGCTTGGTCAGACACAGGGACTGTTAATCGCTATTTGTTAATGTTATTACTGTTACTATTGCTATTCCGATTGCACTTAACTTTATTCAGTATTCTTTTATTCTATGTGTCAGAGCTTGACCTAGGAGACTGTCTCTTTACTTGCACACCCAGAGTTTGCATTTTGCTCTTATTTTCTTCCTTTCTTTCTTCTTCCTGCCTCTTCCTTTTTTTTTTTTTTTTT
>PVIC010050032.1:0-12969 GCA_004025085.1 Thryonomys swinderianus | reverse complement strand
AACTCAGCAATCCTCCTGTCTCTGCCTGCGGAGTGCTGGGATTACAGGCGTGAGCCACCACGTACGGCACTGTGGTATGCGGTGTTGGTTGTTGGTGGGTGTGAGTCTCCACACCCAGCATCATATGTGGTTACTGGGGGGTCAAACTCAGGACCTTGTGCTTGCGAGGCAGGCGCCGGAACCACTGAGCTAAACCTCCGGCCCTGCAAACATATTCTTATAAAAAAACGTTTTAAAAAGAACAATTTCACTTTGTTCGAGCAGAGGGATCTGTAGAACAAGTGCTAGTGTTTACTTCCTAAAAATATAATTAATAAAAACGTGTGTTTTTTCTTAAGGGCACAGATTAGTAATTTGTGGCTATAAACCTGAGTGTTAAAGTGTGGTAAGGGTGTGAAATTTCTAAAGTAGCTTCCTTTATACAATTTCTTGTGGTAATTTCAATAAAAGAAGAAAACAGTCTCATATAAATATAATAGATGCTTTTCCCCCTCTAATCTTTGTTTTTATGTGCTGGAGACTTAAATATCCTAGGTTTGATCTCTAGCTGTGGTGAGGTATGGGGAGAAGGAAAATGACCTAGGATTTATTGTTCTCTCAAATGAGTTATGCAAAAGGAATGTTAAGTCAAAGATAAGTCCCAAAATAGGTTTAACAATCAGTTTTTGTTTGATCCCGTTTTATTGATTCTTTGATATATCTTGTATAAATGGGGTTCTGATCAGAAAGACCTTGCCTATGCCTGTGTATTTAAGAATTTTATCTACACACATCCTGTTTTCTGTTTTAAATATTAAATAATAAATTTAGATATCCATTTTAGCTTAGTAAAGTTCAGTCTTTTGCATGTGGATGGCCAGTTTTTTTTAGCACATTTGTGAAGAGGCTACTTGTAATTGTGTTTTGATTTCTCCCAAAGCCTCATGAAATTGCTGGGGATTCCCAGAGGTGGCTGGACTTAGTTTGTGATGGTGGGCTTAAAAATATGATGCTGGTTGTGCTTGCTTCAGCAGCACATATACTAAAAATATGATGCTGGTAATAAGGTGTGTGATTATTAGGGTAATAATTTAGTTTGGTTTGGCATAGTTCTGGTAGTGGATAATTAGAAGATCCTCCTACGGGTAAGAGATATTCACCCTTATCCTGGACAGAATATAAGGGGCAGAAAGAGTGTGCTGTGGTCACTCATTACTTACTGCTTGCTGCTTGCCACTTGCTGCTTGCCACATGCCACATGCTACATGCTGCATGCTGCATGTTGCTTTGTTTCTTCACTACTTTGCTGCCTTCTGTGTACCATAGTGTGTTTTTCCCCTTTGATGCCCCTCTGCCGTGTGCCATCCTGTCTTGGATCCGGATGGTTGTGGATTGAAACCTAAGACACTATCTTTTCTCTGGGGAAAATTTCTGGCCCTTTTATTAGACATGAGTTGGCTGAACATGGCTAGCTTTGTTTCTGGATCTTTTTACTGTTCTATTGATCTACATGTCTGTTTTTGTGCAGCCTTACTCTTTTTCATTTTAGTTTTGTAATATATGCTACCTTCTATTTTGGTCTTGCTGCCTAGGATTACTTTTGCTATTTTATTCTCTTGACATTATATGAATTTGAGAATCACTTCTTGGTCTTTTGGCTACGATTAAGAGTATATTAATTTGAGGATTTTTTTTTGTCTAGTTCAGTGCGAATAATTAAGTTTAGGAGTATTTGGTGAGCTTTTTTTCTTTTCCAATAGAGGATCTTATTATTAATCTGTGAATAATGATAATTTGACTTCTTCTACTCGATATATTCTCTTTTTATTCTTCTCCTGTCTAGTTGTTTGCCTAATGTTTTGTATACTGCACTGAACAGGAGTGGTGAGAGTAGACATACTTGCTTTAAGAGATCCTGATTTTGGAAAGAAAGCTCTGAGCTTTTTCCTGTATAATATGATTTTGGTTGTAATTTTGTTGTAACTATCTTTTATTAGACCAAGGAAAAGCTGTGCTTTCTTTGTGTATTCTAAACATGAATAGATACTGGATTTTGTCAAAGCCTTTAAAATATTTAAAAATTTTTTAAACTTTTGAATGTATTTTATTGGCAGATTATATATACACATCATAATTATTGAAAATTTGTACCAGTATATGACATGACTTAATTCTCATTTTTCCTCTTCCCATACCCACCCTACAGCCCTTGGCCCTATATGCACAAGCTTTGTGTTTTTTTGGCCATCAAATTTTTTCTTTCCCTTCATTACTTACTTTGAAAGCCCATTTCTTTTTTTTTTTTTTTTTTTTTTTTTTTTTTTTATTGCCCTTTTTTTTTTTTTTTTTTTTTTTTTTTCTTTTTGGAGACAGGGTCTTGCTTTGTAGTTCAGGCTGGCCCTGAGCTCACTATGGTGCCCAGGCAAGCCGCTGCGAACTCAGCAATCCTCCCGTCTCTGCCTCCCGAGTGCTGGGATTACAGGCATGAGCCACCACGCCCAGCATTATATGTGGTAACCGGGAATCGAACTCAGGTCCTTACGCTTGCGAGGCAGACGCCGGAACCACTGAGCTAACCCTCTGGCCCAAGCCCATTTCTTTTTGACTGTTAACTATTTCACAATATCTATCAGCATTCTACAACTCATTTACATCTTTGATTTCTCATACCAGAGAAAAGATATTTACACATCCATGCCCTATTTATTTCACTTATGAGTATATCCTTAAGGTACATCCATTTGAGTATGAATGATTCAAGTGTATCATTTTTTATGGCAGAGTTACACTCCATTTATATTAAAAAACATCTTTATTCAATCTAGAGTTGATGGACATTTGGGTTGTTTCCAAGATTGATTTATCACGATCTGAGCTATAAACATGGATGCACATATGTCACTGTGACATGAATCTTCTAATTCTTTCGGGTATATCCCAGGGGAATGGGCAGGGTCAAATGGGACTTCTAATCCTAGTTTTTTTCAGGAATCTCCATATTGACCTGCATAATGGTTGTACCATTCTTCGTTCCCACCTACAGTGGAGAAGGGATCCTTCCACAACCTTGCCAGCATTTGTTGGTGACTAATTTTGAAAAAGTAGGTATTCTTTGTGGAGTGATATGAAATCTCAGTGTGTTTTTCAAGTGCTCTCTCCAATGATCAGTGATGTTGAGCATTTCTCACTATATTTCTTAGTCACTTTCACAACTTCCTAGAAAAGTGTCTGTTCATTTCAGATGCCCGTTTTTTTTTTTTGAGACAGGGTCTCGCTTTGTAGTTCAGGCTGGCCCTGAGCTCACTATGGTGCCCAGGCAAGCCGCCGCGAACTCAGCAATCCTCCTGTCTCTGCCTCCCGAGTGCTGGGATGACAGGCGTGAGCTACCACGTCCGGCATTGTGGTACGCGGTGTTGATTGTTGGTGGGCGTGAGTCTCCACGCCCAGCATTATATGTGGTTACTGGGGATTGAACTCAGGACCTTGCGCTTGCGAGGCAGGCGCCGGAACCACTAAGCTAACCCTCCGGCCCTGGATGCCCGTTTTTTAATTTGGTCTTTAAATTTGGGGGAAGCAAACATTAAAAAAATTTTTTTTGTGATTTTTTTCCTTGCTTTTATTGATGGTGTTTATTAAACCGCCTGATTTTCCTGTGTTGAATCATCTTGTATTCATGTGATGAAGCCTATTTGGTTGTGTTGTATGATTTTTTTTTATAATTTGTTGCAAACTGTTTGATAGAAAATCTTGTTGAAAATATTTTTATCCATGTTTGTTAAACAGATTGGCCTGTAGTTTTCATTTACAGTTGTGTGCTTTTCTGGTTTGGCTTTGGAATTAGGTAGGTGACAGGAATGAATTCAAAGTACTATTTTCCCTTTTGATTTCATTAAAGAGTTGAGGATTGTCATTAGATTATTCCTGAAGTTCTTGAAGAGTTCAGTGGGCTGTAGGCTTTTCTTTGTTTTTAAATTAATTGTTTAATTCTGTGATCTATTGTAGGATTTTTAAGAGTTTTTAATATCTTACTGACTCAGTTTAGTAGTTTGTATATATCTAAGAATCTTTTTCTTACAGATTGTTCAATTTACTGGAATACAGATTTCTTTTTTAATTGAATTCTTTATTGGTACAATTTATATACATCTCAAAATCACATATAACATTGGGAAATTTGTACCAGTATATGCCACAAGTTAATTCTCATTTTTATCCATATCCCTACCCACTCCCCCCTCCTCCCCCCTTTGGAATACAGATTTTTGAAGTAGATAATCATAATGTTGATTTCAGTGGTTCCCATTGTCATTTTTCCATTTTCATTTCTAATTGCATTGATTTGGGCCTTTTTTTTCCTTTTTGGTAATACTCACTAAGGTGTAGTTTAATTAATTAATTTAGTTGTTGACAGGGTCTCACTTTGTAGTTCAGGCTGGCCCTAAGCTCACTATGTATGTAGTTCAGGCAAGCCTCGAATTTAGCAGTTGTCCTGCTTCTGCCTCTCAAGTGCTGGGTTTACAGGCAAGAGTCACATTATCTGGCATTGTGGTATGTGGTACTGATTGATGGTGGGCATGAGTCACTACACCTCCTATTTTATCTGGCTAGTTGGCATTGGACTGAGGACCTTGATGGGCAGGTGCCTAAAGCACTGAGCTAAATCACTGGCCCTATTTCTTCTTTTTTTTTTTTTTTTGGTTTAGCTCTCTGAAAGACACTTTTTAACTTCCTCTGGCCAAACCTTTTTTTTAATTGAATTTTTTATTGGTACATTTTATATACAGCTCACAATCACACACAACATTGCGGAATTTGTACCAGTATATGATACAAGTTAATTTTCATTTTACCCACATCCCTCCCTACGCATTCACAATCCCCCACCCCTTATATACATGCTCTTTTATTTTCTTTTGGAATCATGTTTATTCTTACCTCTCATTACATTCCCACACCAAATTCGCTTTGATACTTCCTATTTTGCAAAAACTATTATACATTCTAGAACTCATTTACATCTATAGGTTCTCATGCCAAAGAAAAGATCTGGTATTTGCATATCTGTGATCTATTCATTTCACTTATTAGTGTGTTCTGCAGGTATATCCATTTGCACATAAATGAATGAAACTTGCCATTCTTTATGGCAGAGTAATACTCCATTTTAGAAAAAAACACATGTTCTTTATCCAATCTCCAGTTGATGGGCATTTGGGTTGTTTCCAAGATTGGGCTATCACAAACTGAGCTTTACTAGCTGTTTGCCAGATAAAGAGCTACTATCTAGAATATATAAAGACTTAAACAAATCAGTCTCCCCAAGTTTAAAGACCCAGTTCAACACTGGGCATCTGAAATGATCAGACACTTCTCAGAGGTAGAAGTCAAAGCAGCCAAGAAGCCAGTGAAGAAATGTTCAACATCACTGGTCATTCAAGAGATGCAGATGAAAACACCACTGAGATTTCATCTCACTCCACAAAGAATGGCTGCTATTGTGAAATCAACCAACAATAAATGCTGGTGAGGCTGTGGGGAGAAAGGAACCCTCCTCCACTGCTGGTGGGATTGTAGACTTGTGTAACCACTTTGGAGATCTGTGTGGAGATTCCTGAGAAAAACTAGCACTAAAGGTCCCATTTGACCCTGCTAGGAATATACTATTTATTCTTTTGAATACCCATCTTATTGATTTATTTGTCCTTTTTCTTTTTTATTCCGTGTTTTATTAGTTTCTGTTCTGATCTTTATAATTTTCTGGCTAGATTTCAATTTTTCTTATTTTCTAAGTCCTTAAGATGTAACATTAGGTTTTTCATTTGGGCTCTATTTTTCTAATGTGGTAACAGCTAGAAGGTCTCTAAATTTTTTTTCTTTATTTCTCATAGGATCTGTTATATTTTACCTGTTATCATTTGATTCTTAGAACCTTATAATTTCTTCCTTGATTTGTTTGTGATCCATTGATTATATTTGAATGTTTAATTTCCATGTGTTTGCAAAAATTTTTGTTACTTCTTTTGCCATCAATTTCTAATTTCATTGAGTGCATATAATTATTGCTTTGTTTTAAATTGTTTCTTTAACCACCACAGCATGATCTTTCACTGGAACTCATTTTGCTTGAAAGTTGCTATTCTGGAAATAGGATAGCTACTCTTGCTTGTTTTCAGATTTTTTTTTTTATTTTGAGACAAGGTCTTGCTTTGTATTTCAGGCTGGCCCTGAGCTCACTGTGTAGCTCAGGCAAGCCTCACACTCAGCAATCCTCCTGCCTCTGCCTTCCGAGTGCTGCTTCCGAGTCTGATGACAGGCATGAGCCACCATGCCTGGCACTGTGGTGTGTGATACTGATTGCTGTGGGCGTGAGTCACCACGCCCAGCATTGTATGTGGTTACCTGGATCGAACTCAGGACCTTGCGCTTGCGAGGCAGGCGCTGGAACCACTGAGCTAACCTTCCTGCCCTATGCCACCTTTTCAATACCAACAAATCAACAGTAATAACAGTTTTAAAGACAAACTAAATATTGACATACTATATGACCATTAATGTATCAAGTTTAATCATAGAAAAGGGATATAATTATAGTATAAACACAGAGACAAATTAGAAATTGACATGATGAATGCTAAATAATGCTAAATAAAAGTATAGCTTTTATCTTCACTAGCATTAGATAGGAATTTAGCATAATAGTTTATAGTTAAAAGATTAGTAAACTAGGGATCACACAAGTAAAGGTAGACAGTGTGGACAATAGGAAAATGAAAATTAAGGAAGATGAGAGAAAAATAAGATAGAAAATTCTATTAAGGAGTAAAGTAAGTTAATATAATTAGATAACAGTAAGAAAATAACAAGAAAAAGAGAAACGTTGAGAAAAGAAAACAGGAAAATATGAGAAGAAAAAAATAAGGACAAAACCTTAAGCCTCAAAGAAATAATGTGGGGTGGGGAGAAAAAAACTATGAGGCCAAAATTCTCTTTGCGTTTCTGACCCCCCCCCCCCCTTTTGGTACTGGGTGTTGAACATAGGACCTTGCACTTGTGAGGCAGGTGTGGTGCTACTTAGCTAAATCAGTGCTGTAGTTTTGATTTTGAGTGAGGGATTTTTTCCCCCCAGGCTTTTCAGTCTTTGAATCCAGAGGACATGAGGGAAGGATAACTTACCACTGTTTTCATAATCAGACCTGTTTTCATAATCATGTTTTCTTTTTTTAATTGAATTCTTCATTGGTACCTTTTTTTTTTTTTTTTTTTTTTTTTTTTTTTTTTTTTTTTTTTTTTTTTTTTTTTTTTTTTTTTTTTTTTTTTTTTTTTTTTTTTTTTTTTTGCTTTTTTGAGACAGGGTCTCACTTTGTAGTTCAGGCTGGCCCTGAGCTCACTATGGAGCCCAGGCAAGCCTGGAACTCAGCAATCCTCCTGTCTCTGCCTCCCGAGTGCTGGGATGACAGGCGAGAGCCACCATGTCCGGCACTGTGGTATGCGGCGTTGATTGTTGGTGGGCGTGTCTCCACGCCCAGCATTATATGTGGTTACCGGGGATCGAACTCAGGACCTTGCGCCTGCGAGGCAGGCGCCGGAACCACTGAGCTAATCCTCCGGCCCTCATTGGTACCTTTTATATACGACTCACAGTCACATTCAACATTGGGAAATTTGTACCAGTGTATAACATGAGTTAATTCTCATTTTTATCCATCTTCCTACCCACTATATACTTTCTTTTTCTTTTTAAATCATGTTTATTCTTTCCCCTTAATTATTTTCCCCTACCGCTTTCCCTTTGAATATTTCTTATTTCACAAAATCTATCATACATTCTAGAACTCATTTACATCTACACATTTTCATACACGAGAAAATATGCGGTATTTACATATCTGTGACCTATTTACTTCACTTTGTGTCCTCAAGGTTTGTGCATTTGAGTATAAATGACTCAAATTTAACAATCGTAATGGCAGAGGAAGACTCCATTTTATAAAAAAAAAAAACAAACACATCTTTATCCAGCCTCCAGTTGATGGGGATTTGTGTTGTTCCAAGTTTTAGCTATCTCCGTGATCATGTTTTTTTTGTGTATGAGTGCTGGATTCTGCCCCACCTTTTCTGTTGGGGATGTTCACTCAGTGTTGTTCAGATTGTGTTTATAGTTGCTTCAATAAGTGCCATTTTTTTGTGTTCCTCTATGGATACTTTTCTATTGCAAGTCATAATTTTACATCTTGTTGTTTTGTGAGGTACTCCTGTTTTGCGCAGGGTCTTCTGTCAGATACTCAAGCTGTATGAAATGTCCAAGCTGAGCTTTATCCTTGTTTGTATGAAAGAAGGAGAAAACAATCAAACCACTGATTTCTATGCTGGATGTAGGTAGGTGGAATGGTGGTAAATGTGTGTCAAGGAGTCTCTTGGATTTTCTGCTATCACTTTTAGTCCTGGGCTTTTTTGGCATCCCCACATACCTGACCTGAATTCTCATTTTGGAGGTGAGTTCCCAACATCTGTTTTGAACTAACTTTACAGATGTCTCTGTATAGCTTCTCCACAGCTGTTTTTAGGCTGTTTCACACTCAGTCACTGTGGCAAGGTAACACCGTAAACTCTGGAATATAGATATCCTGAAGTTGTTCTGTGATTCAATCCCAAATAAGCTCTTCCTAAAATGGCTCCTTATGATGGGTGATAATGCATTGGACTTCCTTCCCACCTGCAGCCTGCCTTATTTAAAGAGTCACTTGCAGAGTAAAACACTGTACTGACTTTGCATTTTATAATAGTTAAAAACTTTTCTTAGGGCTAAGGCTGCTGGTTTGGTCTGCTCTCTCTTGCTGGCATCACTTTCCTTCTCTGGATTTACCATGAGTAAGTGGAGACATCTCCCCTCCCCAGAGCCAGCACGCGACTTGTAGACTGATTCCTTTCTTCTGTTTTGCTACGTCTTTCCAGCCTTTAAGTCTTCCTTTTAATTCCTTCACAGTTCCTAGAGGAGCACGTGTTTCCTTCTCTTCATTAAGTTGTCATCTTATAGGTAAATCTCAACTGAAGATAGAACTGAAGTTTGCTCTCATTCTTTACCATCTATATTTCCATTTCATTTTAGGTATTTTTTGTTTCTGATTTTTATTTCTTTTTTTCTTTTTTATTTTTTTGAGACATGGTTTTGGTAAGTTGCTGAGTAGCCCAGATTGGGGATGAATTTGTGATTCTTCTTCCTTTGGTTCCCACAGTCTTGAGATTACAGATGTGCATAATTTTTCTAACAAAGATTATATAATTATTAGAATTGGAATTTATTTTTGTATTGTAAATCGTTGTGATGCTTTGGATTCTTTAAAATATGGTTCAGTGTTCACCTTTTGCAATGAGTTGCTCCCAGAGCTAATTAATGTTACAGGTGCTGAAGATTTAACTAGTGATATACCATACCTACCTCAAAAACATAATTCGATTTTCAAATTTGATTTCCGCTACCACACCCACCAAAAAAAAGGGAACAATTCATTGTACAAAAACCTTATAGTATTGTTTGAAACATTAAATCCTAAGTGCGTATATTAGTAGACTAACTAATGAAGATTTCTGCACTGATTAGCATACTTTTTGAACATATTTGTTTATGAATTATGATGATAGCTCAGAGCAGCAAAATTTGAATATTAAGAGGGCTGATGCTTTTATGTGTACAATATAGAGATAAGGTAATGACAGCCTATATTTATTTTATTTTTATTTTTTTGAGACAGGGTCTCACTTTGTAGTTCAAGCTGGGCCTGAGCTTACTGTGTAGCCCAGGCAAGCCTCAAACTCAGTAATCCTCCTGCCTCTGCCTCCTGAGTGCTGGGGATGACAGGCGTGAGCCACCACACCTGGTACTGTGGTGTGTGGTACTGATTGCCAGTGGGGGGAGTCAGCACACCTGGTAGAACTGGAGACTTTGCACTTGCTAGCCAAGCACTGGAACCACTGAGCTAAATCTCTGGCCCATCCTATATTTATTGTATATCCTTCTTAATACAAGAAAATCTTCATGGCCTATGTGAAGTATTTTAAAAGTATGCAGTAGACATTGATTTAACTGACTAAAGTTTGAATGACTCTTTTTTTTTTAATTAGGATAGTGGTTCATTTTAGATAAACTTCTTTTAAAGTTAGGCATAATAGAAAATAAGAGCCAGGGTTGTAGCTTAGTGGTGGCACCCATGCCTGGCAAGCACAAGGTCCTAAGTTGGATTCTCATGTTGGGGAAGAAACAAAAACAAAATCATGGAAATATATTTTACTCAAATGGGAAGAGTAGCAAAAGATGGAGGGAGAAAAGGCAGGAATAAATGAAAAGATAATCCATTTGCCATGGATGATATCTCTTTGTCTTCATAATTTGGAGTATAATTTTGGTAGAAATTTTGTTTAGTCACCTCCAAACTATGATGCTGTGAGTTTTAAGAACTAGATATTACCAATCTAGTCATAAATAATAATTAACAGAACAGCATTTTGGGGGTCTAAAAAAGAGACCTTAGGTGGCCTCAGAGAAGCAAATGGCAGTATTTATGCTGGTGGGAGTGGGGGGGAGGAGCTTGGGAAACGGAAGAAGATAAGGCTTTTCTAGCTTTTACATTTCAGTTAGGCTGCTATGGGGAGCTAGACAAACATTTTGGTCTTTTTTAATTAAGGAAATTGGGTGAAACAGTAAAAATGGAAGGGGTATATACATGGAGGACAGGAAAGATTGAAAGTGGAACATACTCTTTTTTCCTCGATGTTTCATGTTTTGAGGCATTGTCTACATATATGTTTCTTCTTTCCACTATTGAGGGATTTCCTGGAATTTTATTTCATTTTTTTTAGTATAAGGATGTAATCCACTTGATTGTGGATGAGGATTTGTTCTGTTATTTGGATAAATCATATTATGGTAGGAATCAAGAAAGGTTCCACTGATTTTGAATTGTTCCTGGGCTTTGTAGGATTTCATTGTGGCTTTCCTGTAGTTCTTTTTTTTTTTTTTTTTTTTTTTTTTTTTTTTTTTTTTTTTTTTTTTTTTTTTTTTTTTTTTTTTTTTGAGACAGGGTCTCGCTTTGTAGTTCAGGCTGGCTCTGAGCTCACTATGTAGCCCAGGCAAGCCTGGAAATCAGCAATCCTCCTGCCTCTGTTTCCCGAATGCTGGGGTTACAGGTGTGAGCCACCACGCCCATCTTTCCTGTAGTTCTTATGATAAGCTTTGGTAAGAAGGTGAGAGAGACAGCTATGCCCTTCAGGTGTCCCTTTTGTGCAATCCCCAATATTACTAGAAGGGAAATTACAATAATTGCTCTTTTTTTTTTTTTTTTTTTTGAGACAGGGTCTCGCTTTGTAGTTCAGGCTAGCTCTGAGCTCACTATGGAGCCCAGGCAAGCCTTGAACTCAGCAATCCTCCTGCCTCTGCCTCCCGAGTGCTGGGATTACAGGCATGAGCCACCACGCCCGGCACTGTGGTATGTGCTATTGATTGCTGGTGGGCATGAGTCTCCACGCCCAACATTGTATGTGGTCACCGGGGATCGAACTCAGGACCTTGCGATTGCGAGGCAGGCGCTGGAACCTCGGAGCTAACCCTCTGGCCCTTAGTTTTAAAAAAAAAATGTATTTTTTTTAGACAGGGTCTCACCTTGTAGTTCAGGCTTGCCCTGAGCTCACTGTAGCCCAGGCCAACCTGGAACTCAGCAATCCTCCTGCCTCTACCTCCTGAGTGCTGGGATTACAAGCATGAGCCACCATGCTTGGCACTGTGGTATGTGATAATAATTGCTGGTTGGTGTTAGTCACCACACCTGGTATTATTGTATGTGGTTACTGGACTGAAGCAGGGACCTTCCGCTTGCCAGGCAGGTGTCTGAACCACTGAGCTAAGTCTTTGGCACTATTATTTTTAAGAGATCTATGAACTATGACAATATTAAAAGCAAATACATGTGTAAATTCTGAAATTTGATCTCTGGCTCTGCAAAAAAGAAATACGTATTAAACATTAAAATTAAATTAATGTGAAAGATTAAAATAATGTGAAACTATATTGTTCTCAGTTCCATTTGATATGTGTTTTAGAGAAACTGTTATCATCTAGAGGTTACCTGTTTATTCCTAAAGATTACATAGTATTCCAATTCATGTCATTTTTTATCTGGTTAGCCTTTGTGGATGTTATTTTATTTTTATTTTTATGCTATATAGTGCCAGGAATCCAACTCAGGACCTTGTGCTGAGCTATGATCTTGGCTCTTGTATTTTATTATTTTTAAAGTTTTTTTTTTTTTTTGCTTTTTGGAGACAGGGTCTCGTTTTGTAGTTCAGGATGGCCCTGAGCTCACTATGGCGCCCAGGCAAGCCGCCGTGAACTCAGCAATCCTCCTGTCTTTGACTCCTGAGTGCTGGAATGACAGGCGTGAGCCACCACCTCTGGCATTGTGGTATGCGGTGTTGATTGTTGGTGGGCGTGTCTCCACGCCCAGCATTATATGTGGTTACTGGGGATCGAACTCAGGACCTTGCGCTTGCGAGGCAGGCGCCGGAACCACTGAGCTAACCAACCCTCCGACCCTTTCTTTTCTTTTTGAGACAGTATCTTCCTGTGTAATTCATGCTGGATTTTAACTTAATGCAGTTTAGATTGGCCTTTAACCTTGCCTACATAAGCTTCTGAGGGCTGGGATTATAAGTGTACACAACTGTACATGACTTATTTTGGACCTTTAGAACATTTATACTTTTTAAAAAATAACTTTTTTTTTTTTTTTTTTTTTTTTTTTTTGCTTTTTGGAGACAGGGTCTCGCTTTGTAGTTCAGGCTGGCCCTGAGCTCACTATGGTGCCCAGGCAAGCCGCCGCGAACTCAGCAATCCTCCCGTCTCTGCCTCCCAAGAGCTGGGATTACAGGCGTGAGCCACCACGCCCAGCATTCTATGTGGTAACCGGGGATCGAACTCAGGACCTTGCGCTTGTGAGGCAG
>PVIC010050031.1:0-12950 GCA_004025085.1 Thryonomys swinderianus | reverse complement strand
TCTTCAGCTACCTTTTCCACGCTCCACAATCAATTCCTCATGGGCTTATCCAACTATAGACTGTACCTCCACGTACCTCACCCACCACACAAACCACACACACACACACACACACACACACACACACACACACACTTCATTTCCCGTCTCTGGACTTCTCATCTAGTCTCCCCCTCCAACTAAACCTAAAGGACTTCCCAGGCCCACACCCGTAAGTGCACATTCTATTTGTCCTGCCAGCTCCCTCTGGAGGAAGCATCTCCCTAGTGTCCATCCCTTCTAATACCCCCTCAAGGGCTAAGAAAATAATCTCTCCGTCTTCTAAGAAACATACATTTGTTCATATGCAGTCGCTTCACGCTTTGATATGTATTGCACACCCTCTTCTTCGGCACAGATCTCTCACGGTAAGTCACATGGTTTGTCCCTTTCTTCTTCCCAGGAAACAAAAGTGTGCCCAGCACTTAGAACCAGACGTGATCCAGTGAGAGATGAACAAACGGGTCTTTCATCATAGCCAGAAAAGCAACACCTTGGATACGCCCACTCAGCAAGACTGTTCCTATTACCTGTTAACTGGTGAGGGCAGCACCAGCAGGGGTGAGTGGAAAGGAGAGGACTAACATTTGTCACTGGCTACCACGTTTAATCGGGACAGTGTTCTAGACCGGCTAAATAATCATACAAAAATTTTATAAATTATCTGGACACATAGGTCTGCAGTGAGTATGCACAGGATTAAAGCAATGATTATTTTCTCATTTCATATAAGGCAAATTATTTTGAAAAGACCCAAGCTCACTGCCATGGTTTGGACGTGGTTTGTTTCCCAAGTGCCCATGTGTTGGAAGTATGGTCCTCAGGGTGGCTGTGTTGAGCTGGGAGATTCCCGGGCTGATGAGGGCCCTGACTTCAGAAGGGCTTGAGGCAGCTCTTTAGGGGAGGCAGGAGACTAGACTGTGAGCTGGCTGTGGAAGTAGGCCTGACCTGTTCATTACAGGATCCCTACACACATGCACAGAACAGTTCTTGAAGCCCTGCACATGGACTTTTGATGAGAACTGAGGCAGTTTTGGATTGGACAGCCTGGACCTTGGTGTCAGTCTATGGAGAAGGAAAGATGAAAGGACAGTCAACTTGAGTCCTTTGTCACTGTGATCTCCCTCGCACAGTGGTCCACTCACCTATACAGTGTACTTATTCTTACTTTTTCTTGGTTTAGATTTGCTGTGCAGAGCCTGTTTCTGTTCCTACCATTGACAACTATAAAATTTTGCTAAGCATTTGCTCTCATCTTGACCAATTCTTGCACAGGACATAAAATCTAGAAACTGCCTCTGGAAGGGGACTTCACAACCTTAAAACCCAGGAACACAGGAACTCCTTAGTAGTTCTTGCAAGATACTCATAGTAAAAGCAATGAGCCCAGTCTGCTCTCTTTCCCTCCCCTCCCTTCCCCTCTCTTCTCCTTTCCTCTCCTTTCCTCTCCTCTCTCCTCTTCTCTGAATTAAAATGGGGTTGTTTGCTCCCACCACGATGTCTGCTATTCCCACCAGAGGCCAAATCAGTGTGGTTCTCTGCCCTATCTTGAACTGGGAACCTCCAAAACTATGAGGCATCACTAGTACCCTGCCTGAGGTGTTTCATTATAGTGATGAAAAGCTGACTAATGTAGCCACTCTCTAGCAGAAAGAAATGATACACGTGGTAGTTTTAATCTCTGATCTGTCCTATTCTGTAGTTGAGTGCTGGTTTCTTCAAAAGAGGACAGTACCAGGGTGTGCTACAAACCCACCTCTGGAGGGTGTGGGTTCAAATCCAGCCCATGGCATCAACTTTTCAACAGAGGAGAAACTTGCTATGGTGAACTGTCAGTAGAGGGCTTTTCATAAATGCAACATTAAAGATAACGAAAAAGCTTACAAAAGTTTATATACTCTCTGTTCTTCACCTCATGATATAATTGAGGAAAAACTATGAATTTTTTTTTAAAAGGATATGTTATCAGACTTTCTAAATAATCTTTTCTTTCTTTACTGGGACTAGGTTTTTCATAAGAAATAAATCCACTACAATCTACTTTCTTCTTTCTTTCTTTTCTTCCTTCTCTTTTTGCTCTTTCTCTTCTATTTCTTTCTCCTTGTCCTTCTCCTTCTCTTTAGATAGGATCTCACTAAATTACCCAAACTGGCCTTGAACATGTGATCCTCTCACCACAGCCTCCTGAGTAGCTGGGATTACAGGAGCTACAACCAACATATTTTTCTGTCTCTCCCTTTTTGCCTCTGCTCTTCCTTATTTCCTCTTTTCTTTCTCTTCCTCTTCCTCCTCTTTTTTCTTAAACAGGGTCTCACTAAATTGCTCAAGATGGTCTTGAAGCCAGGATCTATCTGCTTCAATTTTCTGAGTAAAGGGAGTTACAGGAGCTACAATCTACTTTCTTCCTTTCCCTCCTTCCTTCCTCTATCTTCTCTCCATACCCCAGCTTCCGGGAACAGTCAGAGTTCTCCTAGGTCCTAGGCTCCTATGACTGTCCCTGGAAGCTGGTGATCCTTCAAGGATCACATGGTATAGTGACAGTAGGACCCAGTCTGTGACAGTAAAGATATTGGCAGGCAGAGCCTTCATCTCTTGTTGTTTATGACCACTAGAAAATTTTAGATCTT
This sequence comes from Thryonomys swinderianus, assembly GCA_004025085.1. Classification (NCBI taxonomy): domain Eukaryota; kingdom Metazoa; phylum Chordata; class Mammalia; order Rodentia; family Thryonomyidae; genus Thryonomys; species Thryonomys swinderianus. The sequence continues at coordinate 10,284 of PVIC010050031.1, read as the reverse complement.
CAAAAACTGAGTATATGGAGCATATTGCTGGGACAAAACACTTGACACCCATAATAAAGGAAGATGAAGTTTGATTTAACTCAGCGTTTTGGATGTCTTAATCCATAGTTAACTGGCTCTAGAGCAGGAAGATGTGTCAGAGAAACCTGCTGCACCCATGGCAGCCACAAAGGAAAGAAGAAGGGAAAGCACCAGGGAGGAAGGGGTCATCTACCAAAGAGAGTCCCCAGGGCACACTTCCATGGCCCACCCACACATACCCACAGAGTGCGTTTTGCTAGTGTGTTAGATGTTCCTTCAGCCAATCGAGTTGTCAATCGAGATTATCCATCAACACTAAAGCAGAAAATGAATGCCAACCGAATCTACCAAGTACCCAGTAAATTTATTAGGCTTGATAGTGCAGTACTGAAAAAAGTAAACCACTCTACATACTAATGCAAAGGATAACCCATCATAGTCCAAGGGAAGGAGTCTGTTGAGACATGTGGCCAAGACCTCTTGGTGGACTGTTGGATGGACTGCTGTCTAAAGAAAACACAGTTGAAACAAACAGTTGGAAAAAATATGCATGATGATAATAAGGTAGCAATTCACATTTGCATCTTTGAGATGATTGCCTGAACCATAGGAACTGGTGGTTTTACATTATATTTGAACTTAACAACGTCAAAGTCAAGTACCTGTATTACTTCACTTCTCAGGGTGAGTCATGGAACAACAAACCACCTTATGTCTCACCTGTCTGCTCTAATCCCCTACAGCTCCAAGCTCCCAGGTGAGGTGGCTGCAATTCATAACTAGACACAATGAGAAGGCTCTGACTGTAAGATTTAGTTTCTTTTCAGTCAGCGAGGTTACTGAGAACTTTCTCTTTGCTTATGACACATGGCATAACAGAGAAAGAACTGGAAACTTTCAGGATTTCCTGCACAAAACCATAAACAGCTTAGAGGCATTTGATTTCTTTCTTTTTTTTTTTTTTTCTTGAGACAGGGTTTGGCTTTGCAGTTCAGGCTGGCCCTGAGCTCAGGCAAGCCTCAAACTTAGCAGTCCTCCTGCCTCTGCCTCCCGAGTGCTGGGGATTATAGGCTTGAGCCACCAAACCCTGTATCCATGGTATGTGGTACTGATTGCCAGTGGGCGTGAGCCACCATGCCCAGTATTGTTGTATGTGGTTACCGGCTATCAAACCAGGGACCTTGCGCTTGCCAGGCAGCTGCTGGAACCAATGAGCTAAATCTCTGGCCTACATTTGTGAATTTCAAGTCAGACTGGTCACTTTTCCTTAGGTTTTCCAAGGAGAAGCCATCAAAATGAAGGACTCAGTCACCTAACAGCCACGCAAGGTGCTCAGAATAAGATGTCAAGAGACTTGGGTCCCTGTCTCAACTTTGCTGTTAAAGATGTGATCCAGGGCAAGTGATCTTCTCTTTAAGCCTTAGTCATTTATCTACTTCATTCATTCATTCATTCGTCTACTATATGGGGATCCTTATCACTGGCCCATCTTTCTTTGTCTCTTTATGCTACAAATCAGACAAAATAATGAATCAAAATATATTGAAAACAGAAAGAATTATACAAATTAACACCATGCAATCCACAGTTCTTAACACTGCTTTTCTTATCTCTACTCAACCTTCCACTCTAGGGTTCTCTTGTGGTTTAGTTGACTATTAATTTGTCATTTATTGATAAGAATCAATCTCCTAAGCCACAAACGGATTCAACATGAGCCTTGATTTCCCTGAGTAGAATATGGACAACTTTCTGACAACAAGCTCTTAAAATGACAATTACCAAACTGATGTGTAAAGGCCCTGAGTGCTTTTCTTTAAAGAAGGAAAGTGGTTACCATGTTGGAAAGATGACTGGATCCCAATTAAATTCTCTAAAGCACATGGATTTGACATTTTATTTCTACCTCTGATTACATTTAAAGGATTATGCTTCATCACCATGGCAGATGTAATAAGAAACAAATCTGATTATGTTTCCTTCTATTTTATGATGACTAATTACACAGTTCAAAAATGTATTTCAGTTGCAATGTCTCCTCCATGCAAGCATTCATTCATATAAATAATAACAGGAGTTGGGGTTCTTGGCAGGTTGTGTCTGTCATTAACTCATTGAGTAGTATTTGACTGTGACTCAATGATCTTTCATACAGTTTGTCCTTCTAGGAATGGTTATAAAGTCAGAAACTGTCTCTGATTCAGTTCTTTCAATGTTAAATCAAAGTCTAAAAATCTATATTAATAAACTAGTGGTAGAGTGTTATTTACTAACTGGAATAACATTCATTCAAAATGCTTTGAATGATCGCAACTTAGGCTTTTTTGTTACACTATTAATAATGCTAATTTTCACTCAAAAATAGCAAGATGTGATATTGTATAGCTGAAATCACAACTACTCAGGAAACTGAAGCAGGAATATTACAAGTTCCAGTTCAGCCTACACAACTTAGCAATACCGTCTATGAAAATGAAATGTATGAAAGGTCTGGGGATGTAGCTCAGCAGTAGAGCACTCAGCTACCGAATGCATGATTTGAGGTACAGTTTCTAGTATCAGGGTGGGTGAAGAGTTATCCCAATTTAGGACATTGAATTTTTGGTTATCTTGTGGCACAGGACAGGTTTAAAGGAATCCTCCTTGAATACCTACTAATTCGGAAGCTCCTGAACATAATACTTGAAGCAGTCATTAATCCCACTCTAAAATAATACAGAAGCTAATAAGCTATATATAAATATGCAAAGTATAAAGTTACTGTATTTGAAAGTGCTATGGGTGTTTATAATAGGGAAGAATTACATTTAATTATTCTTTTATTCTTTCTCAAATAATTCAAGTGCCTATTATTAAGCAGATACTTGACTAAATATTAGAGAAGCTTCAGGGAATACAAAATGGCCAAGGGGGTCGCTACCAACACGCTGAAGATCTAAAGAAAGACCAAGGCCATATGTATTCTAGGAAGTGATGCAAATTAAGCATGCGTCAGAGTATTGTGAGATCACATAGGAGGTTCACCTGGGCTATGGGGCATGCAAAGGTAGGCAAGGTTTCCTGAAAGAGGTCAAATGAGATCGAAAAGAAGAGTAGGTGCTAGTCAGGTAGGCAACAAGGAGTGCTCCAGCCAAAGGACGCAGCACACGAAAGGACAATGGTGATACCCTGGTAGGATCAGAGAACTAAAAATAGCTTCTGTGGCTTTAGCACAGAATGTAAGAAAATAAGAAAGGAAGGGCTCGTGAAGTCAGAGGCAATAGAAGCAGGAAAAGTTGGTTCAAGGGAGGCAGGAGCAGAGAAAAAGGAGCAGAGGAAAGCCATAGGGAGTGGCAGGACAGTAGACAATTTGTCCTGGATATTGACTGTATCCAAAGTCTGTAAGGGATATTTGTTCTAAGCGATGGTATTGGCACAATGCAAGTTCTGTCTCTATCTCTTATCCAACCAAGGCTGCCTCACCATCTGCCGGTCAACTTGCACCTACATACATATATATAATCTTTAGAATTCGACTAAATCCAGTCTTTCGGTTTGGTAGGTGAAGAAACCCTGAGCCATGGGATAAGGTCTGAGCCAAAGAAGAACTTTTTTGTAACTATTCATTTCATGTTAGGCATTTATATATTTCTGATTTCTCAAAGATAAAGAGTCCTACCCCACCCACCTACCCACTCAGTGAACAGACCTGTACCAAATGGAAACCTGAACACATAGTAAATTAAGTCAAAGATGGAATATGGCGCTTGGGTCTCCTGGGGGCATGGATTTGACTAGGACCCCAGGAAGTGAAGTGGAAGCAGTATCATTTGAGCAAGAGTGAGCCCAAAACAAAATCACTATGGGTCTGTTTAAAATATGTTTATTGTTTCCGGCAGAATTGTAAATAAAATGAACTCTGACGACTTACCAAAAATACATTTGATACACAGGAAATGAAGTTATTAAAACAGTGCTGAGTAGCTTCTATGATCCACTTGGGGACTAAAGAACAGGCTCAGAGATTGTGTACCAGGCAGGGAACTGTTTAACTCATTTAGTGGAGAATCACCTAACGCAGGTGTTGGCGGTGCATGTTCCTTGTGCTTCCCACATCCTGAACACTGGTGCTGCTGTGCTGCTCATGAGGCAGGAGGTGACCAACTCCGCTCTGCCTCTTTGGGTCACCTGTCTTGGTCAACGCCCACAGAGGGTGCAACTGACCAGCTGTTCCTGTCCATATGCCCTAATCAGAAGGAAGACTGAGCAATTGACTGCAGTATTTACAGTTTATATGCAAGAGGTAAGTTTCTCTTCCTAAAATAAGAGATTCTCTAAACATAAGGAAGACTGAGGAGGGGTGAAGTGAAGACAAAATGATCAATGTCCTGCCGGGCGTGGTGGCTCACGCCTGTCATCCCAGCACTCGGGAGGCAGAGACGGGAGGATTGCTGAGTTCGCGGCGGCTTGCCTGGGCACCATAGTGAGTTCAGGGCCAGCCTGAACTACAAAGCGAGACCCTGTCTCAAAAAAAAAAAAAAAAAAAAGATCAACGTCCTTTACCCTACAAAACAAGGGAAAAGAAGACTTTATCCCGCAGGTATAGAGGGAGAGAAAGCTTCCAGAAAGGATTTGGTGGAAAAGCCAGGAGAAAATGATAAATGTTTGATATTCTCTAAAAGCTGAAGGGGCTTATTATCTTTTGAAGTACGAACATAAATAACAAAGACAAAGTTATAATATGAAGAAGACATTGGGATAACTAAAATGGAACATGGATAAAATGAAGGAGAATTTTAGAAAATTAGAAACAGTAAAAACAGAATTAATATTCACTTTAGTGGCAAAAATCCAAAGCGGAAATGACTGAAGGAAAGTCTCATCTATAATACTGAGGATAAACTTGAGAATCTCTTTTAGATAAGAGAAGAAAATGGAAGAATGATTTACGGAAGGCACAGGCCAGGGGCTCCCCTCAGAATTATTGAAAGCCCTTAGGAAAAGAATAGGTTACCTGCCCTGAAGGATGATGTAAGGCTGAAAACACAGAAACTTCCTGAGCTGCAGTTTACCTGAGTGCAGGAGACAGAGACTCTACTGCACTCAAGGCAGAATCGATGACAAGTGATTTCTATACTCTGTTGCCTCCAGTTGGAATATCGGAAACCCAGGAACAAAGCGAATCAACACCAACCACAGCAAGTCCTTTTAGGCTTTCAGGTGGCAAAAGCAGTTTACCACCCCCCAAAAAAATACAAATTGCATTAGTGTTTTTGGTAGTGATAAAATGGCAAAGGTAAATAGAGCAACATCAATACAATTTGTGGGAGAGAGGTTGGCAGCAGGTTAGTTTGTTTTAAAAGTGCAAAAGATTTGAAAAGATACCCTAGATAGGAAAAAATAAACACCCTCAGTCCTTGTGTTTCAAGTGTGATCTGTGTACCGGGAGTGTGATTATCACCGCCCATTGCTTTTTAGAAATATCCAGCTCACCCTGAATCAAAATCTGTATTTTTAGGGTCTGGGGTGTAGTTCAGCATTACAGTGTTTGCCTAACTAGCGTGCATGACGTGTGGGTCTCATCACCAGCATGGAAAAGATTCTCATATGATTTTTATGCACTTATAGCCTAAGGAACACTGGGTTAAGATATATTTTGAGGGGCCGGAGGGTTAGCTCAGTGGTTCCGGTGCCTGCCTCACAAGTGCAAGATCCTGAGTTCTATCCCTGGTAACCACATACAATGCTGGGCATGGAGACTCATGCCCACCAACAATCAACACCGCATACCACAATGCCAGGCGAGGTGGCTCACGCCTGTAATCCTAGCACTCGGGAGGCAGAGACAGGAGGATTGCTGATTTCGAGGCTTGCCTGGGCTACATAGTGAGCTCAGGGCCAGTCTGAACTACAAAGCGAGACCCTGTCTCAAAAAAAAAAAAAAAAAAAAAAAAAAAAAAAAAAAAGATATATTTTGAGGTCAAAAGTCAGAATAAAAATGAAAGACTCAGGAATGGAGAAGTGATGGCACATACGATGAGGAGTCCATAAAGAACATCATCTACCAATCAAATCCCCCATGATTACACACCCAGGTTGATGCCTGTATAACTGGAAAAGATTAGTGCTCTCAAAGCAGCCTCCAGAAAATGTTTCCCTTTCATCTTTTTTTATTGTATGTTTTTATCACTTTTGAGACTAATCTTGTAACTGGATATAAATTTCTCCTGAAGACCTATGTCATATATAAGGTTTTGAAAAGGTTTGTGAAAACCAATTACGTGTGACTGGAATGATTTTATTTTAAATCAAGATATCTGTGTTACTGAAAAAGTAACAGAAAGAATCAGAGAAAATTATTAACTGATTAAAAGGTGATCACCTCTTTTGCAGTCTGTACTCTTCCAGTTTTATGGAGTGAGCCACTTAGGATGTTATATGGATACATTTACGTTTTAAAATGTTTTATATCATGAAGTGAACACCTCAACATGAAAAACAAATGTTGTGATCTATTCGAGATATTTCTCTGAGCCCTTCTTGGAATACTGGTTCTCACCTTTGACCTCCTTGCACCCTTTGTGGTCCTGAACCTACCTTATGCCTTTCCGGTTCATATCGCTCATCCAGGCACTCAGAATGCCTATGGGCACAAATCGGACGGCCCGTCAAAGCCATCTCGGGTGACACTTTCCCCTTGAAGACCTCTCTGCAGATGAATCAATGCTATTCTAAACCTCTTTCAACTCTCCCTGTTTCTCCAAATCTTTCCACACAGTAGTAGTAGCAATGATAATAACAGCAGTAGTAGCAGCTGTGCTACTCTAAACCATCTACTGTGCTGTGAGTACTTCAAGGCCTTGTGGGCTTTGAACGCACCCTGATTATGGTAAGCACCAGTCGGTGATTGTTAAGTGGATGATTAATCATTTGTCCTGGGATTTAATTTAGGTCCAAACACAGTGGAAACATCATTATTTCTTCTCTCACTTTTAAAAACCAGCTGTGTAACCATTGCTTTGCATTTGGTTAAGATAGCAAGCCAGTCATTTGTGTCAATAGCTCTGTAGGCTTAAAAAAATAGAAATCTCAAGAAAATATTTAAGTATTTTCCTTTAAAAGGAAAACACTAAGAATCATGTTGTATATCTCTTTATTTGGATCAGCTCACTAACCTACCTTCGGCAAGTTGCTTCCTTGGTTCCAGAGAAACTATTTGTTCTAAAATTCGAAGAAATGAGTTTAGATTAAGAGCTCTCTAAAGCCTCTTCCAATCCAACCTCTTTAATCCTCAAATGATGATAAAGCCAGGCTTAGCTTTCAAGGACTTCAGTTGTTGTGTTACAAATATAATGTCAAAACACCATAATAATTAACAATGCTTGGTTCTTTACAGAGTGCTCAATCTGTTTCTTTCTTGGTTCTCACATCCCTCTGTCTTCTATGGTATTACTTTCTGCTTGTGCAGTGACTTACAGCTTAGGGCTCCCTCTCTGTTTTTTTTTTTTTTTTTTTTTTTGAGACAGGGTCTCACTTTGTAGTTCTGGCCCTGAGCTCACTATGTAGCTCAGGCAAGCCTCGAACTCAGCAATCTTTCTGTCTCTGCCTCCCAAGTGCTGGGATTACAGGCGTGAGCCACCATGCCTGGCACTGTGGTATTGTGGTGTTGATTGCTGGTGGGCGTGAGTCACCATGCCCCGCATTGTATGTGGTTACCGGGATCGAACTCAGCATCTTGTGCTTGCGAGGCAGGCGCTGGAACCACTGAGCTAAATCTCCGGCCCCCCTCTCTGATTTCTTTACCTTCCAAGAGAAGGCACGCTCTCCATAGCTACAGCTCTCCTCAACTAGCCTTTCTCTTAGCAACCAGCGTGTTGCTTCACATGACTAAGCATTAACAGCGTCTCAAGAACCTATTCCCTTGACCATCAGTCAACAATTAGAGATATTTGTATGCACTAGTGCTAAGTTAGGTCAGTATGACTTTCTTCACAATATGTATCTTGAACTCCAGTGAAACGACCAATATTTAGTACACTGCTGGAAATTTTGTCTACTAGGTATATAATTATGTCTCATAAACTATATATGGTATAATATACAATCTACAATAATAGTGATGACTAACATTTCCTTCTGAATTTATAGTTTATGTATAATTTCCAAATATAAATGTGAATTCACACCAGTGATTATTGAGTGGACTTTCAAATATGAGATGGTTAAGGGTATCAAGAGAGATTTGTCCTTTCACTGTGATCGGTACCACTGTTTTCCCAATTAGAATTGCTGCATAAATATTGTTTTGTTCATTGAAACATAGTTGATCACTTTATGCATTCATATAGTATCTCAAATGCCCAAGTACAAATCTGATTTTTCTTTCCTTCTTAACCCTTTCTAAATCCTTACCTCTTTAGCAAGAAATATCTTTCTCAACTGCCCTCAGTACTTCTCCTATATTTCATTTATTATATTTTCACTTTTATGTTAGTACTTTATTACTTTTTATTCCTATTCATGTTTTACTTCTATGGTTGAATCAGACTCTGAGAGATATCTAGGCAATCAGCCCTCTACATGTATAGATTCAATCCACCCTAAATGGAATTATGTGAATAAAAAATTATGTCTTGACTAAACATACACAAACTTTTTTCTGGTCATTATTCTCTAAACAATACAGTATAACAACTGTTTGCATAGCATTTTCCTTATATTAGGTATACAAATAACTTAGAGATGATTTAAAGTATATGGGAGGATATAAGTAGATTATATGCAAATACTATGGTATTTCACATGGAGATTTAAGTATCAATGGATTTTTGTGTCTGTGGGATACTTTGGAATTAATCATCTGTGGATATCAAGGGATGACTGTAATTATAAAAAGTCCCCTAGTTCGTATGTAGAGCCAACCACATCTGTGCTAAAAGAATGATATACTTAAATCACATGTCCCTTGAGAGTCAGCAAAACATGATGATTAAGATTCTTAGGAATCTGAACACATGGGTTCATATGTCAGCTCTACCACTTATACACTAGGTCCTTGGCAAGCCATTCAACCCCTGTGTACTTGGTATGGAAATGAAGATATAATAATACCTGCTGTATATAGATTTATTATGAGCAAGACAATTTGTATGAGCACCAGAAGTCACTGGCATTTAACATGTGTTGTGTGCAGTTAGTATTATTCACCACCAAGCCCTGAGCACAGGAGCTGTTTGGTTGAATATACAGAACCATGCATACTAATCCTATTGATATGAAGAGCAACCATGTGCATATAGTTATATCACAAATTGCACAGTATTTAAGAAGCTAATGTGTTTAAATTAATAATTCGGAATATTCTGGTCCTCTGAAGGTATCACAGTAATATACACATTATCTCATTTTATGTTTTTATAAAAACTGACCCTTTTGGGCTGGAGGGTTTGCTCAGTGGTTCCGGCACCTGCCTCGCAAGCCCAAGGTCCTGAGTTCGATCCTGGTAACCACATACAATGCTGGGCGTGGAGACTCACGCCCACCAGCAATCAATACCACATACCACAATGCCGGGCGTGGTGGCTCACGCCTGTAATCCCAGCACTCGGGAGGCAGAGACAGGAGGATTGCTGAGTTCGAGGCTTGCCTGGGCTACATAGTGAGCTCAGGGCCAGCCTGAACTACAAAGCGAGACCCTGTCTCAAAAAACAAAAACAAAAACAAAAACAAAACTGACCCTTTTTTCCTTCTATGACACACCTTGTTTAGAAATTGCATAAGTATAATTGGCAGCAGTCAGTAAGTTTGGTTGATTTCAAAGGGTTCAAAGCCATCCTAGACTACACAGGGAGCTCAAGACCACCCTGAACTACTATAGCAAGGCCTTGTGTTAAAAAATAAAGAAAGCACTCTCCTGATATTTTAAAGGGGTCTGAAGTGAAAATCATTAGAAAACTGAGGGCACCGTTGACAAAATATGCAATCAGAAGTCCCAAGGAAGTTTTCAGTGAAGATTTTTATGGGGCAGGCATAACTATATTTTGGAGACTGGTTATGAATCTGCTTTTCAATATGATTCATAATAATTTTACATTGAAAGTTTATACTATCCTTTCAATTCCAAATCTCTTACAGTTTGGAATAAAACATTATTAGTTAATGTTAGAACTGATTAGGTTGAGTAAAGTATTTGGTGGCACTGGGACTGCGGCTTGGGCAAGGCCTGTGCTGAGCAGCTCTGCCTTACCTGAACAGAGTTGACACACTGACTTCTCCTGGGACCAT
>PVIC010050030.1:0-12934 GCA_004025085.1 Thryonomys swinderianus | reverse complement strand
GGGGGGGTAGGTATATGTACACAATACAGCCTGCTTTTCTTTTTAAACTCCCTTTCCTTTGTTGACATCTTCCTCCCTCTTCCTTGAATTCCTCTATCCCAATATTCTTTTTATTGTTGTTTTGTTTTTGAGACAGGGTCTCACTTTGTAATTCAGACTGGCCCTGAATTCACTAGGTAGCCCAGGCTGGCCTTGAACTCACAGCAGTCCTCCTACCTCTGCCTCCTGAGTGCTGGGATTATAAGCATGAGCCATTACACCTGGCACTGTGTTATGTGGTACCAGGAATCGAACTGAGGACCTTGTGCTTTCTAGGCAAACACCGGAACCACTGAGCTAAATCCCTGGCGCCCAACTTTCATTCTTGTTGATATTATAAGGGGCCATTTTATTGTCTTTTTTTTTTCCCCTTTGGTGGTGTTGAACTTTGAACTTGGGGTTTCTTGTGTGCTAAGCAAGGGCTCTACCTCTGAACTACACCCCAGCCCCTCTGGTTGGTATTATTAATCTTAGCTCATGATATGGCATCTAATGTTTATATTCATTGAGGTTGTTAGGTACATGGTATATCTTCATTCTTCTCATTTCCCCTCTTCACCTCTCTTCCTTATTCCCTTGGACCACTACCATATTACAAGAGATTAATTTCTTTATCTCCATCTTTTATTTTCTTTGTCCTTTGCTTCACTCTGAGAGAAACCATATGCCATTTAGACTTGTTTGTTTGCTTTCACTTAACATTCTGTTTTCCAGGTGTGCCTATTTTCCCACACATCTCTCAAACCTGTCATTCCTTATAGCATACCAGTATCTGATCACATATAGATACCAGATTTTCTTTATCCAGTCTTCCGTTGATGGACATACAGACTGCTTCCAGGATTTAGCTGTGTATTATGAATTGTGCTGCTATTAACACTGGTATGCATGTATTGCTGTAGTATATCTTTAGCTCTTTGAGGTAGATACCTAGAAGGGGAATATAGCATGGTCATATGGAATTTCTAATTTTAGTTCTTTGAAAATCTCTGTGCTGATTTCCATAGTGGTTGTACTAGTTTACATTCACAGCAACCATGTAGGAGCATTCCTTTTTTTCATGTAGCCACACTAGCATTTTGAACACTAAAATTTTTTCACTTTCAGAATTCTACAGTTGACTCCCTTAAAGGCCTGGCAATGAAGAAATTGGTGAGTACATCCAAAGTAAAAGGTACATGATTCTACATATTTTATGGGCTATCCGCCTATGTTATTTTATCTGTAGGTGGTTATGCAATATTTGGGACATAGTTTATTGTTTATATGAAACATAGTTTGTCATAGTCAACGTTTATTTGAAATTCAAACATACTGGGATATGCTGTATCACCCCAAAATTTGCCAAACCTGCATCCACTGGAAGAACTAAAACTCAGACAAATTAAAGAGGTCGCCACTGAGCAAAGGTGCTTCTGATGTGTTCTGTATGTATGAAATCAGTCTATTTTAAGTAAGAGATATATAATTGATTAACAGACATGAACGTGGCCCCACCCCACTTAATACATCCTGCACAAGTGTTTAAAGATTATTGGTTTGAGAGGATTCCATGTAGTAAGCCTCGCAGGCTTTTATAAGTCTTTTAGTAAGTTTGTGTCAGATACTTCAGGGTCCGTTAGCCTCGCAATGTGGAATTTGGATGAAGAGGAAATATATGTTGCATATAGAGCAGCTAATCTTCTCAAGGAGACCGGCTTCTATGACTAGGAGCCAAGTGATTTGAAACATTGGTAGTGGGTGGTAAATGGTACAGAGGCTCACAAACTAAAGGGAGAGGAGCTGAAGGACAGAGTTGGAAGAGGAATGGTGTTTGGAGAAAGAATAGGAAGAATTCCAGTGCTTGATTTTATAGTACCTGTTTTAAATGATACCTAGGCCTAGAGGTGTGGCTCAGTGGTATGGCCGTGAAAACAATATAAGATGATGGGCATCTTTTGGACTTTTACTTTGAGCATCTTTAAAATGCGGGTTGGAGAGGTGGGGACTGGATGTCTCATGTAACTCCTTATGCAGCCCAATTGCCTTAAGTCTCCATTTTCTCCTCTGAGTAACAGGAATGCCCATGACAGGAACTATCTGATGGTGAGCTCTGACTGGTTACTTCAGATACTTTGCACCTTCTGAATTATTAGAAGTTTTCTTATTAAAATTAATGCCCTATTAAAAAATGCTATGATTGGGGCCAGAGATTTAGCTCAGTGGTTCTGGGGCCTACCTCGCAAGCACAAGGCCCTGAGTTCAATTCTGGCAACCACATACAATGCTGGGCATGGAGACTCACACCCACCAGCCATCAGTACCACATACCATGGTGCTGGGCGTGATGGCTCACCCCTGTAATCCCAGCACTTGGGAGGCAGAGACAGGAGGATTGCTGAGTTTGAGGTTTGCCTGGACTACAAAGTGAGCTCAGGGCCAGCCTGAACTACAAAGCAAGACCCTGTCTCAAAAAAAAAAAAAACAAAAACAATGCTATGATCGTAGGATGCATTAGAACTTCTAGCACCGCTGTTAATGTGGCCGATATTTTCATGTTTAGAAATTGGAAGCAAAAGGCCCTTATGTTCAGTAATAAGAAAAATTCCCCCGCTGCATAGAAATTCATTCCTTTTAAAACTCATGCGTGTGTAGTCTTATGTCAGGACCCTGGTAATAAACTGCACAACAGATCCTTTCATACACCATTCTCCAAATACAGGTCAATGTGTTGAGCCAGTTCTGCTCATTTTATCCCCCTCCCATGCTGTGTAGTTCAAGATGAGGAAACTTTTGCTCAGCCACAGGAGGAAAGTTGCATAGTAGGTGCCGTCTGTTGCACATTCATGGCCTGTGACTCTAAGGGTGAAACTGAAAGACCAGTTCCCAGTCCAGAAGTATTTCCTGAAAGGAACCTTTGTGTTCTCCAAAGTGCTTTGTGTTTCTGTGTGTTCTGGGTCCCCAGTGACTTGAGCCAGAGCCTGCTGTGACTTCTCCAGTGGCAGGATCTCCTGTCCTACAACAAAGGACGCAGCCCAACTGTATCTAGAAAGTAATCCCCTTCTCCATGGGACTGTGGGGGATCTAGGCTCGCTGCTCCTTGCAGAGGAAAAGAGAGAGCCCCGTGTCAGACACAGCCCTGCTTGACTAGCTTTGTGATCTCAATCAAGCAGGTCACTAAAACTCTGTAAACCTTACAGAAAGCTGGATAGGCACAGTCATCTTGCAGGAAATGTGTCAGAATTAGGCAGGACAGATGTGGGGAAATCAAGTGCATGTTCAGTAAATGGCAGGTAAAGAGGAAAACATGTTCCTTTCTCCACAGACCAGTCTGGCTGATGGAGCCAGCCTCCGGCTTTGCCTGTACTGTCAGAGGGAGGATGCTGGCTGGCAGAAAGAAGTAGCTAGGCAGGTGACTTGAAGCCATGAAGCGTGTATTGTCACCTTGGGCACCTGCGGTTCTTAAAGACCAAACCCTTTTCCCCACCATACAGCCATCATTTAGCAAATACCAGGGCTACTTGTTAGTTTAAAAACATGTTCAGCCTCTGCTTACAGACCCTGCCATTTCTTCCCCTGGGGAATGAGTTTTTAGTTATGTTTTTAAAATTAGCTGGCGCTTGAATTTCATTTTCCATCCAAGCTTCCCTGTTATCTGTAAGGTCACAGAAACACGTAGGCTGTGGACAGTCCAATCCCAGATATTGGGCGCCTGGAATTAAAAGCTACACTAAGTAAATAAGGACAGACGCCCCGGGAGAGTCTTTGGAGAGCAGAAAGTGGGTCCCCAGCTTGCCTCTGAGAGCCTAGGTTTCCCTCAGTCGCTCTTCCCTTACTTTCTGAGGTGACAGCCGAGGAAGAGGGAAAAAGAGCTGTGACCTATATCGTCAAGGTCTGGCTCTCCTCTCCTCAGCAGCAGCAAAGAATCAGAATGCACTCCGGAGGGAGAAGGAACAACCCAAGTGCTGATTGTCCCTTTAAGCCATTCCAATCACAGGCTGGCGTTAAAATAATGTTCACCTACTGCGTTTCCAGCTGGGCCATCTACGTTTTTCGCTGGCGGGGTGAGGCCCAGTGGAGCCTGATGAGGTTGCCCTGGCCCGTGAGCGCGGCGACAGGCCCGCTCCACCTGTTTATTGCCCAGTCGCTCCCTTTCCTGCCCCTCCTCCCTGCTTGAAAAGGAGCATTAATTAAACCGGTAAACAGGCCGGCTCCCGTTCTAAAGCAGAGCTGCAGGCAACGGAGAGATAACTTGTGCTGGGAGAAGAGGGATTTTCAGTTAATTTATGGAATCCACCGTCACTCGCTCTCTCTCAGAGCAGCCAGCTCCCAGTTTAATAGGGAAATTGAAGCAGACAGTCTTTGTCTAAACACTTCTTTTGCCCAGAATATCTTCATTTTCCTATTTGAATGTTTAATAAGGTTTGGGGTGCCGCTCCTTTTTAATTGTAATGGTGCAGACATTCGGGAGTTATCACTTGGCTGGTGGCTTCAGGGTGTCCACCCTCCCAGAATCTACATGGAAAGGACCAGGATGGGCCCTGACAGCCGGCGCAAAAGGAAGGCTGCGGTTGGGGGGGACCCTGACGTCAGGGGAGGCCAGAAACACTAGCCCGTGGCTGGAGCCTTTGCTTTTCTCTTTTCCCAGCACCGTCGGGGCCGGCGGGTGCCCGGGACGCTGCCAGCTTGCTCGCTAGGAGTTCCCGGCCCCGGCGCCAGGACCACCCCGCAGGCCGCCTGCCCGGCCCGGGGCCCCTCATCCGCCTGGGCCGGGCCGGCTCATTTCCGGCGGCCGCTGAGAGGACGCAGTGCTCCCTAATTAATTTCTTTTGGAAGGGGACCCCGAATGTGTGTGGCGTGTGTGTGTGTGTGTGTGTGTGTGTGTGTGTGTTTCCAACTGCTGCCCGGAATTCCTCAGAGTCAGCGGGAATCATCCTGAAATTGCAATTTGCCCAAGATTTAGCCCGAGAAAACCCCCTGGAACATCCTTGTCCTTTCCTAAGCAAACCTCCTCCAGGAGAGGACGCGGGAATGTCTTCTCCATGGTTCCTGTCAGCCAGCTTTTCCTGGTGGCGCATCCAGTCATCATGTTGACAAATTTAAGGGTAGACAATTAGTTGTACATTGGAGATTTCAGTGATATTATACAGCACATTGTCATAAAATGATCTAAAACAATAAGGACGTAAATGGAAGTGAATCCTAGTTACTCGGTGGAAGGCACAGGCCGGAACCTGCGCCCCTTCCGCGCGCCCGCGGCGAGCCAAGGGTTAAGCGCCGGCCGCTGCGCTCGCTCGCTCGCCCGCTCGCCGCCTCAGCGCCTCCCTCCCTCCCTCCCCTGAGTACTGATTTTCAGGCCGGCCGAGCCGCCCGAGAAAGTTTTCAATTCGACGAGGCCGAGCGTTCCAGGGGCCGAGCTCCTTAGAAAGCTCCGGGGGCCCCAGGGCCGACGTGCGCGCGGGGAGGGGGCCGCCCCGTCCCGGACACGCTAATTACAAGGATTCAGTTTCCCGGCTCTGAAGGAATGCATTACCTGCAGCAAAGGAGGCTCGGCCTCTCGGGAAGGCCCCAGAGGAAGCTGAAAGCCCCAGTGAATTCCAGCCCCATCCCTAGGTTTATACCCACAACCCCAGCCCATGCTGAGAGACTAATCGCTTGGCCATTGTCAGGGCTGTTGTCCAATCAGCCCCTGAATAGCAAAACTTCACAATGCGGAGTATGAATTAGAGGGGAACAAATGTGGATGCAGACTTTTTTTGCAACAATACCTAACTGAGCCTTTCAGACAGGACAACGATGCACAAAAGCCCGACGGAAATTGGAGTAACTTTTGGAGGCCCTTGTAACTCCCGTCAATAAGCGTTAGCTCCATAATGGCGGCCTGGGCCTCCTCCATCAACCTTCCCCCCTTTTTTTGTGAGGTGGATCAATTGTTCAGGAGGTGGGGGGAAATTGTCATAAAAAATTGGGCATTTTTGTTGTCCTCGTCTTAGAAACAGTGGCTTTCTGTTGAATCCGGCCAAATGCGGCTGTCTTCTTTTAATGTGAATTGTAGATTTGGTCATTATGTGGTCCACCGAAAAGTACTGACAATGTGCCCTCCCCTCTCTGCACACCCCCAAAAGAACAGAATGGCTTCTTGAGCTATACAAATGTCAGGTCTCTGTTTTAAAATTTAGCTTTGTTTACCCAACAGAATGGAATTCATTACCGTGTAAAAGTGGTTCCATTTTCTGATCTTTTTATTCAAAATGTTGAGAGTATCAAAAAGCTCATTTGAAGGTCACAGGTTTATGTATCTATTCTCTTAAGTGTTTTAGAAATTCATATGGAGGACACAAAAGGTGGAAAATGTGAAAACATACTGTTCATTGTTTATCCTAACCTTGCCATGGTTATTAGATAAATGAGTGTAGGGGGAAAAATGGCATTAAAAGCCATTGTGAACTGGGAATTTTTTTCCCCTGAAGACTGTTAATTTTAGCCCTTGATCTGTAAAGGTCAATTTCTAATTCTTTTTACTGTGCAGTTTATATAACTTCTGCATTTCAAGTCTATAAAAAGCTTTTGCAGACTTTTCATAATGTAAGTAGCAATTTATTTCATTATGGTTTGAATTTTTTATGTAATTCCTATGGACATTTTGATGAAATTGTCAGGCTTAAAAGCTGTAGTGCTTTTCATTTGGGGGTGTGTAGTTTTTTTTTTTTTTTTTGCTCCTATCCATTCTTGCTGGATAATTTAAAATTAGTAAGATTAATCAGTTCAGTGATTTAAAAGACCACACTTTGGTTGAAACAAGGTCTGAGGCAAAATGATTTTATTTTTTTTATTAGTAAATGATTTAAAAGGTCTTTTCAACTAGTTATCTGAAGCCGATATTTAACTGTTACTTATTCCACTAATTTCTATCTTTTGTTAAAAAGAACTTCCCAGCCTAAATCTCCTCGCTCTGTCCCATGCTAATTGCAGCTTACATTATATAAATGGCTTTGTAAAGAAAACTATAACTCCGAGCCTTGAAAGTTGCGTGTTTCTATTTGCTCAAACTTGATGCACTTGTTTGAAGAGGGTCATTGCAGGGAGAGCTGTGTAGCCTGTAAGAATGTCCTGGATAACAAGCTTAAACAGAACCTTTTGTTGTGCCTAGTATTCTCAGGACTCCAAAATGAGGCCTCCTTTTTCTAACTGCGGGCTGAAGTGGTTCATTACTGCTGTTTCCTCCGCCAGGCCAGGGCTCAGCCATTCCCACTACTGAAGGTCTGTAACTTCCTTAAAAAGGAAGAAGGAAAACATGGCCCAGAAAGGTCTTGTTAGCACTTCCTATGTGAAATTAGCAGCTTTCTAAAAGGTACAACTCCAATTACCTCACATTGTGGAGGCGAGCCCAAACGCAACAATATGCACAGCCTCGCAAGTGACATTCTGTCTTTCTAGAGTTACTTCCCTAATTAGGAATGAAGAAGCTCTATTCTGCTGAGTGCATCTATTTACAGTGGCCACAATGCTTTAACATGAGCATCCTTCTCAAAGAACAGTGTTAAAAAACACAAGTGCTCTTTTTGCTGAGCGGGCTAGGGCGAAACCAGGCGACACATTCCTAACGGTTACGCCCTTGGGGGGGAAAAAAAGTGTAGCCGCTTTTGGCTGGATTGTTAACACTTCAGGATTCATTTTCCACAATAACACCCCTGCCCAGAGAGCTCTGGGAATTACAGTGGACAATGGGGAGGCATTCTTAGGAGGGTCTAATGATGGAATAAAAAGAAAAATATTTATTGCTTTTGACAGTTCCACAAGGGGTAAAAATCCTTGTCGTGGCTAAAGTTTCCCTAGCTGTTGGAGGAAGGCGGCTCGCGGGGACTCAAACAGTTCCACTTCCTTTGTTAGGAGGCTGAGGACCAGGGCCAAGCTGGGAAATTAAAGATTAAGTTCATTAAGGTAAGATAATTGTGCATAGGCATTGTTGTTGATACAGGTGGAGGGATGGGTGCTGGGGTAGGAAGCCTGTTTCCATGTAGGGACGACCCATTAAACAGGCTTAACAGACGTGCAAGACAAATATGTTTATTATTCGCCTGATGGCTGACCTATGCTTCAGTGTTTCATTAGTCAACAGGCCCCCAAAGGAGGGCCAGGACTCCCTGCCGGGAACCAGGTGGAAGAGAATGCTAAGCAGCCTCCAGCAAGCAAAGAGCTACTGCCCTGGGCCCTTCGGAGAGACTGGCCTCTCTCCTTCAGTGACCCCGTCCCGCATCCGAGTTTCCTCCCTGTCTCCGTCCTCACGCAAGAGGACCAGTGCCCTTCCACCAGGTGGAGGGGACAGTGGTCTCCGCACCTGAGGTGCCCCTTGGACCTTCTGGGCACCGCAGGAAGTGTGTATGCACAAGCGCCCACGGCTGCCCTGTTGAACGAGGGTTTAGCCCTCTGCTCTCCCTGGATCCTGACGCCTGCGTTTCCAATCTGGGAGCTTCGTGGACACTTTCCTTCCCCAGTGCCATAGCCCTTCTCAGAAACAGCCTGTGTCCTAGGAAACCTGGACTTCTTATCTTTCGATGTGTTTTCTGAGAAACACCCCCCCAACACACACACATGCATGTGCGTGTGCACACACACACACACACACACGCATGCACCTACGCCCTGTGCTTTGTTGCTGTGACCTGTAGTTTGTCTTTACTGGGAAGAGCTCTTCCCTGCCCCCTCCCCACCTGGGATACCCATAAGTCCCGAGAAAAATTAGGTAGGCTCTGTGGCAGAATCTCGCCCGCTTGGGTGTGGAGCTGGTTCTGCGACCTGCCTGCAGGGAGAGGTGGAGACACAAGTGGCCAGATCTCAGTCAAATGGCTGAGCGTGGGTCTGGGCTGTGGTCACGAAAGTTGTTTCTTTGAAAGCCACCCTAATGTTCCTGATGTGCATTTATTTTGACGGGATCCATAGCTCATCAGCTCTGCGACACTTTTTTTTCTTTCTATTTCTGGTCAGAAACAGGAGGCGTTGGAGGTGTGTTTGATAGCAGACATCCTGAAAGAAAGCCCTTGTTTGTTTGTAAGATCAGGTCACTTTTTTCGGAAGGGCTCACCTGCCTTCTTCTCTGTCCTGTGCTGCTCTTCCTCCAGCCCCCTTCTGAGAAAAATAAACAGTGTCCTAATGATTTTTGTAAATAGGATTCTTTTGAAGACCACCTGATTGTGGGAAGTCGTTCCGAGAAGACCCGAGGATTTGGTTAGTGTTGGTGTGTGAAGAAAGGACTGAATTTTACAGGGCTTTCAAAGCATATAGAGTGGCATCATCACATGGTGAGAAGATTTTCCTAGAGTTAAGAATAACCACATTTTGATGTATTCAGACTGAATCTTGTCCGCTGTTCTTCTTTTTTCTTTGGAAGGAAAGCTTGCATAGGATCATTGGGTCCCCTTAGTCTGCCAGGCTTCTATAATGGGGACTGAAACGGAGAGTCTTGTCGTTATACATCAGAGAAGTTTTTGAATAAAACATTTTCTGTGTAATGTGACTGTGGGTCTGGGCAGAGCTTAAAATAATTCTCAAGCCAGCAAGCAAGCAACATTTACCAAACTTCTTGGTGTTTTCTCCTCTTGTGTTTATGTCAGGGGTTCTCTTTATTTATTTCCAGAAAGTGTCCTTTGTCCTTGAGCATGTTGAATAGACTTCTTTCAAAAGTTATCAGAGACCGGTCTGATAAATCAGACAGGAAATTAGGGACATCTGAGTTATTTTCTAAGATTGGTTAATGAAGAGATGAGGATTTGCATTTTCTTTTAAAGACCTAATGAGCGAGTAAAACGGAGGACAGAGGCAGCTCCCGGCTGTCACACTGTGATTTATCAGAAAGCAGGAAGAAAAATTCGATCCAGACAAGAGTCCAAACTACAGCTTCCTCGGAAGGTGCTAACTTTTTGAGAACAAGTAGGGAACCACTGGCCTTTTGTGATGAAAAATAGAGCTCGAAAACCCTGGACTCTGTCCCCAGCGTGTTTGTGCTCACATTCGCCTCCATAGATGTCCCTTTAGTGGAAAGGAAAAGGAGATTGTCAATAACCAGAAAATAGTGTTCTCGAAACTGGTGGAAATAACTCTTGTATTTTTAGCCCTACTGAATGCAGAAGCTTTTTCTTCATTGCTTTAAAAAAAATAATCTTGTCATTATATCACGATAAAAGGAATGGAGCCTGATTGTGGAAATTATTTATAAGTTTGAGGTCTTTATAAATGCCACTTTGAATCTGTAACTGAGGGTAAAGAGGGTGACTGGATGGGAGAGTGGGGGCCGAGCAGGTGTCTTCTGGGGCTCAGGACATTTCTGGACCAAGCAATAAACTCGGAGGCTTCTTTCTTCCTTCCCTTCCATAGAGCCCAGCTCCTTCCTTTCCTTTGGGAGCGATGGGGGCTACGGAACTGTGACCCCGAGCAACTGGAGTCTGAAAAACCTTGAAAATGTCTCTCACTAAGCCAGGCTATTGTGGCACAAATTCTGAAGATTCTGTTGCAACTTTAAAATTGTTATCTATGTAACAAAGAATTTGAAAAAACTTCCCTACTCATAAAAATGGTTCGCACTTCATAGCTGATAGGAAAACCTAAGCATATACCGTGTTGAATTTGTATCAGAGGTTGCTATCCCCTAATCTCTGATTTTTTTTTATTCAAGCAAAAGTTGTGTTGTATAAAATTAGCCATTTTAAAGTATACAATTCAGGGGCATTATACTCACAATGCTATGTCTGTGGTATGCTTTTAAAGTTATTTTTCAGTTGCAGAATCACAAATTAACCTCTTAAAATTATTTAATACAGATATTCATTCAACAAACATTAATTGAGGAACTTATTACAGGAGTAGCACTACCCTAAGCCCTGTGGGGGGTTGTTAAGAAAGAAAAGGAGTGTTATGCCTTCTTGGGACATTTTTTTTTTAAATTGAAGGGAGACAAAAGCATCAACATTTTTAGTCAGGGAATCATTATTGATTTTTATTAATAAACATTATTCAGCCCTACAGAGTTTCATTGTTTGAAGGTGTCTTGGCATTGCTAAATATTTCTCAGCTGCAGGAGCTCGAATAGTTAGATTACAAAGAGTTCAGAATATTTACTATTCTATTTTTGTCAGGGTGTTTATTTCCCCTGACATGTTCCAAAGTCTTTAAAACTTATAACATGCAAGTCGAACTTTGTTCAGCGTCTCTCTTTGACTTACTCTGGGTGGGTGTATTATTTCACCACCAAGTTTTCAGCGTAGCTTTTCTGCCAGTTTTCGCTTATGTGGCTGTAAAAGGCAAGGGACAGATGCATGGGGATAGAAATTGCATAAACTTGCTGGAAAAGTTAGCACGTTTCTCCAGGGACTCTGTGGCAAATGGTTCAGTACCCTACACGGAAAATAATAAAGATGAGGGAACTAGAAATTTACTTAGCCCAAACTAGATTTTAAAGATTAACATTGTGTAGTGTTTTTAAAAAAATAATGTATGATCTATTGGAATATTTATCATTTTGTTGAAAATACTTATCCTTCAAATGAAGGTTGATGTCTTTTTTTTTTTTTGCTTTTTGAGACTTTGTAGTTCAGGCTGGCCCTGAGCTCACTATGGTGCCCAGGCAAGCTGCCGCGAACTCAGCAATCCTCCTGTCCCTGCCTCCCGAGTGCTGGGATTACAGGCGTGAGCCACCACGTCCGGCATTGTGGTATGTGGCGTTGATTGTTGGTGGGCGTGTCTCCATGTCCAGCATTATATGTGGTTACTGGGGATCGAACTCAGGACCTTGCGCTTGCGAGGCAGGCGCCCGAACCACTAAGCTAACCCTCCGGCCCGAAGGTTGATGTCTTGATGATGGTGACGGTGGGGATGGTACCAGTTTTGTGGTGAGAGAATTGGAACAAGAGTAATCCACAAGAAACCTGTCTCATCAAAGTCAGTTGGTGCAGGGTCCTCTGTGGTCTAGAATATAGAGAAAAGATACCAAATCCACAGATACCTACCGAGTCCCCTTTTGGCAAAGCTGTGGCCTGGCTCCCTTCGAGGAGGAAAGACAGTCAGAAAAGATTGACAGTGCGGGTTCCAGTCCTGGCTCTCCAGTGGGCAGGGGTGTGCCTTCTGGCAAGTTGTGGGTCTGCTCAGAGCCTCCGCGGTCTCCGCATCCGTAGGGACAGATGTGCTTCCTGGCACAGGGACTGATGAGGATGAGCGGGAGGCCGGCGCTGTCAATCACATCCTCTGTGCTCAGCGAGCCGGGAGTTGCGAGTCAGGCCTGTTGGCCGTGACTTTCAACCAGACAATAGAGAGGACGATCTGCCAGGGAAAACAAACTACCTTTTGGCGTGAGGTTTGCAGATCATAAAACATCCTATTAATCTATCATAGCGAGTGTGACTTTTGGGAAGGTATTTTTGAAATCTGTCCAGGGAGGAAGCCTTAGGAATTATTTTGAGTGGGATCATTTAGAATGTATAACTTTGACGGTTGAATATCATCTCTTGCTGCCACTGAAAGCTTACAAATATCACCTGAAAAATTACTTCACTTTGCCATCAGACTGGAACCATCAATTTATATCTGAAATATGTCAAAATGTTGCATACTTCTATAATAATAAAAAATGATTGGAATTGGCATGTTTAATTAAAATGTTAATCCACTGTCATATCACTTGATCTCTATGTATGGAGAAATTTCCATTTGCTGTTAAAATGTTTTATTATGAAATGAAAACCCCGCTGTTTAGCCAGTATCTGATGGGAAATTGTGGAAGAGGTGCCCATCTGCCTGGGACAGAGGGGTGATGTCCTTCCCATGGAGGATGTCTTACAGGCTGAACAAGGAGAAGCCACAGGAGACCTGGAAGACCACCCTGACCCTAAAATCCTCCTCAGCCTGCTTCCTGATGTCCAAATCCTTT
>PVIC010050029.1:0-12928 GCA_004025085.1 Thryonomys swinderianus | reverse complement strand
GAGACCCTGTCTCAAAAAGCAAAAAAAAAAAAAAAAAAACCAGTATTATAACAATACTAATGTGACAGTCCACTTCTCATCTATTAAGTGATGAGACATCAATCACTGAAAAGAAACAACACACTTCACACTGCCCCATATGAAAATGTTTATGTATTACATACTATGTTCAATATAGAGTCCTAAATTGTAAGACAGATTTAATCTAAAGAAACCCTGGGGAGATTCTATCAACCCACACCATAATTTGTCAGCTATATAAATAAAAGTTTCCATTTGTAAGCCTTATGTTTGATATATTCGTGCCTTTCCTACAGCATTTGTCACACGATTAAGGCCCTTATAGAAGCCTAATGTGAAACAATTCCACAAATGATGTTCAAATGACTCTGAGATGAAAGCAGAGTGATTTCTTAATACCCAGTGGTTGCACATGACCTGGTATCTTATGACCAGCTTGTTGAGGGCCTGGCCTCAGCTCCCCTTCGCCAAGCTAACTAACTGCTGGCTCCAGCCATTTCTGAAAGTTTCACAGGAAGGGAGGGAAGTCAAAAATTCTCTGAGTCCACCTAGCAAAAACTTCAGGGGAAAAAAAAGCATTATCAATAGATCACTCAATTTCAGTCCTGCAAATATCTATTTGCTAAAATTTCAGAAACAAGTTTTTAAAAATAGAGAAAAAAATAACATGTTTTTGCCTTGTTCTGATCCTTTACTGCAAAAAAAATTATTAATTAATACTCCTTCTGGACTAAATGTTGGTCTCTATTCTGACAAGTTCCCAGTTACTATTAATATTTTTATACTCGTGGTATTATGTGTCAAACAGCTCTTTCTGAAACGGGGTAAGGCGATAGGGGGAAAGTACAAAAATGCTCAACACCAGTACCTCTCACTACAATGAAGCTTACTACCACCTCAGATTTCAGGTCCAAACCAAGTCAACAGGCTTGGCTACAAAGCAGCGTCAGCAGTCCCTCGAACCTTCCCTGATAGGCACCTACAGACGAATCTAGTTGGAAAGGTCAGATTTGGACCGCCCCCTGGCCCAGGACTACTCGGGACGCCGCCTTCGCGCAGCCCAGATTCCTACACCCCGGACAGCTGCTGCCCTAGGACTCAAGTCACCGTGCGCATCGCATCTCTCGAACTGAATCCCGGATTAACACACACTTCCCTGGACCTCCGCTGTCGCTGACAAGCAAGCCGTGGGGCAGGCGAGCAGGGAAGTTCCCTTCTGCCCCAGTCCACCCCGACCTGGGCGCTCCTGCACGCAGTCAGCCCTGCACCCGGGCACATTCCGCAGCCCCCGCCCCGGGACGGTCCGCACCTCCCGCCAGCCCCACCCCAAGCCCTGGCGGCTTGGCCCGCCGCGCGGCAGGTGAGGCTGGGCAGCGGGCCCACGGAGACTCACCTTGCTCAGGACCCCGCAGCGTTCCACAGGCGGCCCGGACTCCGTCTCTGGGTCCTCCTCGGAGCCGGACGAGTTCCAGCTCTGATTATCCGACATGGAGGCGCGACAGGCGAGCAGGAGACTGGCCCCCACTCTGCGAGCTGCGCCGGAGGAGGCGCCCAGTCCCGGGGCTGAAGGGTCAAGGGATGGCGAACCCAAGGGCGCCCACTCCGGCGCGGGGGGTAGCGGGAGGTGGGGCGAGGTCTGTCCGCCGCGCTGCCGCCGCCGCCGCGCCTGACACCGAGCGGACCCGGGAAGGAGAACGAGCGGCGAAGGAAGCCTGCCCTTCCAGCCGTCGGCCGCCGTCGCCGCGACCCTGGCGCTGCGCCCGGCGCCGCCAGCCGAACTCGGCCCCCTTGGTGCCAACCTCAAGTCAGGGAAGGAAAAAGAGAGGGAGAAGAGAAAAATCCAACTGCGGAGACCTGGGTCCACTCACACCTCCGCTACCGCCGCCATCTTCCTGCCTGCCCCACTATTTACCCACCCCTCCCCTCCCCTCCCCTCCCCTCCGCCCTCCCCTTCCTCTTCTACACCCCTCCCTGTCCCGTCCCGTCCCCGCCCGGCGTCTGACGCCACATGCCCAAGACAGGGGATCCCCCTCCCGCACCTTACCTCCAGACCTCGCGGGGGACGACGGGTAGAAAAGTGGGCGGAGCAGAGGCTGGAGAGGGCGGGATAGAAACGCTGCTGAGCGGCATTCTGGGAGGACGCTTCTCCGTTCTCCATTCGCCGCGCAGCCTCCTGGGAGTTGTAGTCGCAATCCTGGGCAACTGGTAAGTGTCTTGCGCCTGGAAGTCTAGTCTGGGTGGGCTTCGTTTGACAGTTGCGTGTCCGGTCCCCTCGGCCTTGCTTTTGTCTCTGCCTAGCGTATTTATGATGAACTCTCCAGGACTGCGGGTCAGAGGAGGAGATAACTGTCGGGTGAGGACGTCAGGGTTATGTACCATGGCGGCTTTCCGGAACATCTTAGGGGCTTGCCTGGGCAAAATTGTACCGGCACTTTCGCCTCAGCTACAACCCTGAGGACTGGGAATGTGACCTGTCTAGTGACAACGGGGTTTTTTCTCCCATAACCAGCAGTGTAAATCCCTGTAATCTTTTCTGTTTTATAGAAGTTAAACTTCATACTTGACGTTAACCTGACTGAAAAATTCCTTCAGTCGCTTCTCACAAACATTTCGCATTGATAGGTTCTAGAGTTTTCATTTTGTAGCAAATAGTTTTGAGGTTGTCAGAACGTGATATTAGAGAAGTATAAATTAAAACGAAATGTCAGGATAGCCTAAGTTATTTCTTAGCTATACATGAGTGTTTTCTTGAGACCCAGGTTAACATTTTTTACCTATCTACCTACCCCTGAAAGGAAGAGTTGAAATAGAACCTTTCTAATACTAAAAAAAGGCCAAAGTGCAATAGTTTTATTGAATAATAAAAGAGTAGGCAATAGAAAGATGGTGCATTTCGTGGGAAGAGCAATAGCTCTAATGTGTCAATTATCTTTTTGTGTACCTTGCAAAGATAACTTAGTGTGAGACCTTTGATTTTGTAGCGTCTTTCCTCTAGCTAACTACTTTTATGTTTTGTCGATTTTCTTATAATTGCTAGCAGCAAAATTCCTTATTAAATCTTTGATAGAATACCTGCTTCCTACTAGGATGGAAAGATGAGGAGACTTTGAATTTGAAGAAAAAGGTATGGGCAGAAAATAACTGGTAGCAATAGAGAGAGGCCAACTTTACTGGGACCTTCAGGAAAAAGCAGTTATCGAAGTGTCTTTGATTAAATACCTGTGATATCTTTCATTCCTCTATATTGACACTTAGTAGATATTAAATCTAGGAAATCATTTTCCCATTGTCAAATCATGGTAATGTGTAATTGAAAGCAAGTTAAATGAATAAAGCCTTAAGAGATACAAAGTTGTGCGGGTCATGGTGGCTCACACCGGTAATCCCAGCATGCCAGTGGCAGAGGCAGGAGGATTGCTGAGTTCCAGGCTTGCCTGGGCTACATAGTGAGCTCAGGGCCAGCCTGAACTACAAAGTGAAACCCTGTCTTAAAAAAAAAAAAAAGATAAGAAATATAAAGTTGGGGGCCGGAGGGTTAGCCCAGTGGTTCCGGCGCCTGCTTTGCAAGCGCAAGGTCCTGAGTTCGATCCCCGGATCCCCGGTAACCACATATAATGCTGGGTGTGGAGACACGCCCACCAACAATCAACACCGCATACCACAATGCAAGACGTGGTGGCTCACGCCTGTCATCCCAGCACTCGGGAGGCAGAGACAGGAGGATTGCTGAGTTCGCAGCGGCTTGCCTGGGCACCATAGTGAGCTGAGGGCCAGCCTGAACTACAAAGCGAGACCCTGTCTCAAAAAAAAAAAAAAAAGAAATATAAAGTTGAAAATACTTTGTCAACATGTTAAAACATAGTCTGAAAGTTGTCATTCAAAAAGAAAAATTCCTCAGCACATTTTTCCTCTTCCCTGAATTACAGAAAGTATATCTTTAAAATGTTGCATTATACTTTACTTTCCTTTGCCATTGCCTAATAAGGTTAGATTTCTTATTTGCGATTCTTTTAAAAAGTATGTTTTAAAATCATTATGTGAATTATTGAGAAATTCACTTCATATTATAATTAAAAATCATATAGATATAAGTTCATTTTTGAATTGAATTTTCTATTGTATTTGATGTTTTTTGGATTGTGTGTGATCTTAACCACCCATACTTAGGTTACTAAGGTACCCACTTTGTGGGAAATTGCGTCATTATTTAGTATTAATGTAAACTAAATTGCCTTTAATAAAATAAAATAGTACTCAGCCCGGTGGCACATGCCTGTAATCCCACTACTCAGAAGAATAAGCTACAAGAATTGCCAAGTTTGTGGCCAGCCTTTGCTATATAGTGAGTTCAAGGCCAGTCTGAACTGGATAGCAAGAATGTCTTTCAAAGGGGGGGGCAGAGATTTAGCTCAGTGGTTCCACTGCCTGCCTTGCAAGGACAAGGTCCTGAGTTCCATCCCTGGTAACCCCATACAATGCTAGGCATGGTGGCTCACGCCCATCAGCAATTAATACCACATACCACAGTGCCGGGCGTGGTGGCTCACACCTGTAATGCCAGCACTTAGGAGGCAGAGACAGGAGGATTGCTGAGTTCGAAGTGCCTAGGCTACATAGTGAGCTCAGGGTCAGCCTGAACTACAAAAAAAGTTCATGCTACATATTTCTTTGTACTTAGAACACTATAGTAGAGGTTGAGATTTACTTCATTGGTGTTAATGGGAAGAAGTTGCAAGGGAAAAATAAAATACATGGACTTTATTCTTTGGTGAAAATGATAGCTTTTGAGTTTTGTCTTACTTAGGGCCTTTCCTCAAGCCTCTCATAAATGTTTTACTATTTCTCTTCTATATGTTTATTTTTATTATATTTTTTTCCAGTGCTGGGAAATCAGGGCTTTCACACTCATTCATATCCTCAGAACGTTTTTCCATTTTTTATCTTGTCCAGGCTAAGTTGTAACTCACAATTCTGCCTCAGCCTCCCACTTACTGGGATGACATCATGAGCCACCATGTCCAGCCTTGTTAAGGCACATTTTAAATATGAAACTAAGACAGGGAGGCCAAGGAACTTATACACAGTCACATGGTTACTAAGTGGCAAAGTTAAGATTTGAATGCAGTCATAACTGATTTCAAAGATCACATAAACATTTTTCTCTTCTTCACAGTACCTCTAAAAATGGGAATTGTTATGTAAATCAATAATATAAACTGTAGCCGGGCAAGGTGGCTCATGCCTGTTATCTCAGCACTCGGGAGGCAGAGGCAGGAGGATCACTGAGTTGGAGGCTTGCCTGAGTTACATAATGGGTTCAGGACCAGCCTGAACTACCAAGTGAGACCCTGTCTCAAAAAAACTAAAAAAAAAAAAAAAAGAAAAATTCAAGACACAGTGCCCTTAATTCAGCTAATGATTTTTAACATTTTTCATTTGCCTAGCCCTTGCATCTATGCTATTTTAATTCCCACATCAGTAGAATTTATTCTGTCTATTCTATTTCTGATATTTCAGATGAAGAAACAACCACAGAGAAATAATTTTCTGAAGATCATATAGCCAGTAAAGGACATAATTAGAACCATCCAGATTCTAGAGCTCATTCTCATCCCTTTAGAGTTTTTCATCAGCTCCTTTTCTGTCTGCTTATTCTTCTTTGTCACCTCATTTCTTCAATGAGATCGCCACTAAATAACAATTTCAAAGCCTTCATCTCTGCCTTCTACTACCACTACCAAGACACAAGTCCCCACAAGTTGGGGACTGAGAATATTTATAATTTCACTGGTCAACAAAGGGATGAGGTACATTGTGGCAGAAGAGGACTTCCCAACTTGAAATTAAAACATTGTCTGATTTTTTTAAATGGTGCTGTAAAAAGCTTCTGCTTTTCCTTTTTGGCTACCATAACAAAATACCAAAGGGGGAAGGAGTTGGGAAGGTGGGTGGAAGGAAGTAATTCTGATATCCTGTACTCTTATAAGGGTCCCAGTACTATCAAGATTAGGGTCCCCTTTCTAACTTTATTTAAACTTAATTACCTCTTTATAGACAGTATCTTCAAAACACTCACATTGCAGATTTTATCTTCAAAGTATGAATTTTGGTGAAACATAATGAATTCATAAGAAAGTCTATTGGTTCTATATTCCTATAGTATTTATTATGGTAAAGATGCCTTTTAATACAATGGTGCTTTGTTATCTAAGCTGAAAATTTTACCTGTTATCCTTATAACATTCTTCCCACTTCCAAACTGATCCATAACCATTAAAAATTGGAGATTTTTGTAACAGACATGATTTTTTCAAACTTAAAAACATATTAATTTATAAAATAAAATAATCTATGAACAATAACAGTCTAAAACTAGTGGATAAATGAATCAAATACAACGGAATCATACAGCTGATCTTTTTTGCCTTATTTGAATGAATGAAGTAATTAATTATATGGTGCAATTGTGGACCATTTGAGTTTTCTTCTGTATCATTTTGTATAGAAAAACACTCAAAATTATATCTAAGTGGGCTTAATACATGTGTTTATTCGTGTATGTGTGTGTGTGTGTGTATAAGAGAAACCATGAGATATTTAAGCTTGTGTGTCTGAGTTATTTCACTTAACACTGTGGTCTCAAATGCATCCTTATGCCTATAAATGACTCAAATTTCCCCTTCTTCATGGCAGATAGTATTCAGAAATGCCACAATTTCTCTATGTATTCATCTGTTGATGGACATACAGGCTACTTCCAAGTTGTAGCTATTATGAATTGTGGTTCTTTAAACATAGGTATGCATATATCACTGTAATATGATGTCTTTAACTTTGGGGGTAGGTATCTACAAGAGGAATAGCTGGTTCAAATGGAATTTCTAGTTTTAATTTTTTGAGGAATCTACTCACACTAACAATGAAGAAGGGTTCATTTGTGATGTCCTCCACAGCCTCACCAGCACTTATTATTTGATGTCTTAATGATAGCCATTATTTCTGCTGTGATATGAAATCACAGTATTGTTTTAATTTGGATTTCTCAAACAGCCAATGATGCTGAATATTTTTTCATGTATTTATTTGCCATTTGGATTTCTGAGAAGTGTCTTTTCATTTCAGATCCCCATTTTAACAGAGCTGTACACTGTAAATATCTTCACTGCTCTATCCTATGACTTTGTTTTTAATTGCTGCATAGAGTCCTTTTTTATAAGTCAGAAATTACATTTATTACATTATGGAAATGCTTATGTAGGAAATATCAGTTTAATTTTATTTTTGTTCAATTGTCTGAAACTTTTTTTTTTTAATCAGGAATTACATTCTAGGTCTTGTGATTGCCAAGCAAGGGCTGCACTGCTGAGCATATCCCCAGCCCTGTCTGAAACTCTTTTTGGGTAAATGTTCAGTAATGGCACATACAGTATGGTAATGTCAGGTGAACTCTATGGTTGAATTAGTCTTCCCAGCAGTGAGTCTTAGTCCTTCCTCTTGACTTCAAGACAAAGAGTAGCAGAACAGTGGTGCCTAAGCAAACACTTGTAAGGAGATTGTAGTGTAAGTTCCGATTCCAGAAGAACCACACTGGGAATAGTGATGAAATGGTTTATTATGTTGACAAGTTGCATACTTCTGATATGTATCCTACAAGGCTCTTTTGATTAGAGGAGGTGGAAATATATTCAAGATAGCTGAACTTATAGAAGGGTTAATGTAGAGATCTCGGAATCCTCAGCTGCCCTAGTATGCATTGGAAACTTGGATTTCGCTGTTCATCTCTGAGAACTGAATCTTTCCTCTCTGATTTCTTGTGTTTCCAGTCTGTGTCTTACTTAGTTAGTCTCTTTCAACTCCCCTGTTGCATATTTGTCTGCCTTGCTTTAACTACCTCTCAGTTTCTGGGTCCTCTTAGTGTCAATTCACATTACTAAAAAAAAAAGCAGGTAGTTAACCAGCCAGTTCTTTCATCAGGTTTTCCCAAGAGTGGAGAATATAAGGTTACCATTATTATGATTTATTTGGAGTAGGAGCCTGACTAGAAACAATAGGCAGTCTATCTGTTGCATATTGTTTTCATTATAGGCTGTTTCTAGCTATATAGGTGGAAGGAGAAGCTCTAAGGAAAAAAGATGATTCAGTATATATGAAAATCTTTTGTCAGGTATCACAAAGTTACATACTACTAGCATATGATAATATGTTTCCATAGTTGTATTAGATCACTTTATTAGAATTTGAGTTCTTTGGGCAGCAACTTTAAAATTTTTTACATCCATTTTTTTTCATAAGCTGTATCTTTTCTTAATCCCTGTATCAGTATGGAAGGCACTCAATCTAATTAATGAATGGATTAGCCCTTGTCATTTAGATAATGTAATTCAAAAAACATATATCATACAAGGTATTACATTGATAGCTATGGGAATTTTAAGATAGTAAAAGATTGTTTTTTTATATGTGAAATTGAATGGGATCTTCTGTGCTCAAGAGATCATAATAAAACTGGATAAGAAAGGTACATATGTAACTATAATAGCTAAACTACTGTTTTTATAAATTGAAGAAGCTAATTTTTGCTCTGACCATCTTATAGTAATAAATTCTGCACTCTAATCCTTTTATCTTTCTATTGGCTCTCTCTAGGTCACTTGCCCCACACCTTTTAGCTAAAATAGCAGTCATTTGAAATGTCAAAGAAATATTGTCCGGAGTTTTTGTTCTTTTTTACCACCAAGGTGTCATATAAGTGATTTGATTCTTGGCACATTAATAATACTCTACTATAAACTGATAGATCTCTGTGATTTGCCATTCACGTGACATTAAGAATGTCCTCTAAGTTCAGAAATTTTAAAAAGTTACAAAGCTCCTCTGCAAGTTGCTGTGCCTTCCCCAATTTAGCCTCTATTACTTGCCCTTTATTGTATTTTTTCTTCTTATAGCTAATAAATTGTATTTGGCCTCTCTCAGAGTGCCTCTCAGGCCCATTAAAGAATCATGAGGTTTCTACTAATATAGCGATTCACTTTAAGCTTAGAATTGAAGGAATAGCCTAAGGTATGGATCTGAACTGGCTTCATCCCTAATAATTATACGACTTTGAATGTGTATGTAATAAGTAATTGCCTAAAAAAAGGAAAAATAAGTAATTGCTTAATTAATGACATTATCAATACAACCATTCTTTATTACCATGTATATGCCAGTTGTGATGCTGTTATATGCATTTTGAAATTTATATTTCCATAAGTATATCTAAGTGGATAATGATGGATCATAAAAGCTCTTCTGGATTATGAAAGCTCTAGTTTCAGAAATATAAAGGGCTATAAGAAGTTTACATGTAATATCTCAGGTGACATTTTACAAAATTACTGTAAAATAGTCATGTACTTACAGAAGTGGATACACAAACATGTAAAGTGATGTAGGCATATTGAAGAGCTTGCTCACCCATGCATTTTAATCTTTTGTGTTGATACTAAAATATGATTATGTTTTACCTCATCATGCATATCTTGCAAATTAATGATTTTTGGTAGACTTTAATATTAGCAAGTGTGTTCACACCCATCATAAGCAACCCAACTTTACTAGATTGTGTATGAACTATCAAGTGTTTTTTTAAATGGTAGAACAAACTTTCCAGTTGCCTCCTAGAACATAAAAAGTCTATCTTAAAATCTGTTTGAATAAAAATGCATTGTAATTAATGCATTACTGGACCAATGTATGGTCTTTATTCTTTACATGTAAATAGTCCCTACAGCAGACAGCTGCAGAATTTCCTTTCCTTATTGCTCTTGCCAGTACTAGTTTCTTTTTTTCTTTTTCTTTTTGCAGTACTGGGGATCGAACTCAGGAACTTATCCTTGCAAGGTAAGCACGGTATCACCTGAGCTAAATCCCCAACCCTGCCAGTACTAATTTCTGTCCTCCTAATTCTCCCCTTCCTTTACACTGCTGTTGTGTATAAATATTGTGCATTTCTAGTGTTTGTCACTGGTTCCCTCTTCTGATCCTCCTCTACCTGTAGCAGTCATTGACAGCAGTGATGGAAAAACTGAAAGCAATAGTGAGAGGCTGTAGGAAAACAAGCTATCATGGGACCTCCATAACCTGAAAGTCTTTCTTTTTAATTGACCCAGGATAAGGGAGGAAATACCTATGTGTGGCAATTATTTTTTATTTATTTGGGGCTTTCTTTGTGTGGGGTACTGAAATTCAAACCCAGAATTCATATATTCCAGGCAGAGGCTCTGCAGCTAAGCTACAGCCTCAGCCCAATCTCTGTTTTTTGTTTTTATGTTTTGTTTGTTTGTTTGTTTGAGACAGGGTCTCACTTTGTAGTTCAGGGTGGCCCTGAGCTCACTATGTAGCCCAGGCAAGCCTGGAACTCAGCAATCCTCCTGCCTCTGCCTCCCAAGTGCTGGGATTACAGGCATGAGCCACCAGGCCCAGCACTGTGGTATGTGGTATTGATTGCTGGTGGGCGTGAGTCACCATGCCCAACATTGTATGTGGTTACCGGGATCAAACTCAGGACCTTGCGCTTGCAAGGCAGGCACCGGAACCACTGAGCTAAATCTCCATTCCTTGTTTTTTTTTTTTTTTTTTTTTTTTTTTGAGACAGGGTCTCGCTTTGTAGTTCAGGCTGGCCCTGGGCTCACTATGTAGCCCAGGGAAGCCTCAAACTCAGCAATCCTTCTGCCTCTGCCTCCTGAGTGCTGGGATTACAGGCGTGAACCATCATCCCTGGCACTGTGGTATGTGGTACTGATTGCTGGTGGGCGTGAGTCACCACATCTAGCACTGTTTTTTGTGGTTACTGGGGATTGAACTCAGGACCTTGCACTTGCTAGGCAGGTGTTGGAACCACTGAGCTAAATCTCCGGCCCCCAGTGTCTATTCTTAATTATTACTTCCTTCCTTAGTACTGCAAGAGCTCCCACTCTTTTCTCCATTTTTCTAAGCCCTGCAATTATTCTTACTTTTGACCTCATATGTACACTTCTTGTTCTTTCTTCATATCTCAGTTTCACATCTTGATTTTCACCAAGTTATGACTCTAAATGGAGATGGATATTTTCAGTAGGTACTGCGAGTGTTTGCTTGCTTTTTCTTTGACCATCCACACTCCATTAGATTGATGTTTTTCATTAATATAAATAATTATTGTATTCTTACACATTCTGCATGTCTTCTTATTCTGTTGTGCTCTCTCTTTCTCTCCTTCTCTCCCTCTTTCTCTGTCCTTGTGGTGCTGCAGATTGAACCTAAGGCCTTTGCACTGAGCTACAACTCCTTTTTATTTTCAAGATAAGATCTGACTAAATTGTCAAATTACTTGGGCTGGGCTCCAGTTACCTTGCTTTAGCCCCTCAAAGTCCTGGAATTACAGGCCTGATCCACCACACCCATCTATTACTTTATCTCTAAAATGACTTTGCATGTCTATCTCTGAGTTGCTTAGTTCAAGGATAAATATATCTTGTGGAGAGTGGAAGGATACAGGATAGGGATACTCATTAATACCATTTTGTATTGTTTCTTTTTCTCTTGTTGCTGAGACAAAATACTGGATAACCAAAGTTAAATGGGAAGAGGTTTCTTTAGCCCACAGTTTGTAGAGGTTTCAGTCCATGGTAGGCTGGCTCCAAGACAGGGTGGCACATGGCCAAGGGGTCACAGAGGCAGAAGAGTTTATTGCATGCAGGAGACATAAAATGCAATAAGGTAGGACCATAGCTCTTTCTGCCTCTTATATCTTGGCCAGGCCACCTGACCTAGCACTAGTTTGGGTCTCCTCTGTACATCAGAAAACAAGATGAAATGATAATAGACATGCCCTTTGAAATTCTGTGAAATCACTGTCTTAACCTTGAATGTTTGAATTTTCAGTGGGATATAGCATATTCCCAAGTCACTATATGCAATATGTTATGGCTTGTGTCTAGATGTGCCTCCAAAGTGACAGGCAGTCATAAGAGGGGTTTTTTCAAAGGTGGCTATATCTAAAGTATATGACAGTCAGATTGATAGTTCAATACTAGGATCAAGGGCTCTAGGAATAACTAGTTGCATTCCAAGCAGAAAGTGTCATTTATTGTTGAATAGAAGTGGAAATGTATTCCATTATCTTTTATTTATATCTGCTTGGTTTTACAGAACATTTGTCAGGGATAGTTGTATAACTATATAAAATACTTTGTTCTAAAAAGTATATATTATGTATTTATAATAGATGAACAACAGTATTAGTGTCTACTCTGCATGTACATCATCGTTCTGTTATTTTTTGGTTAAGCTTTTGGGTCTCTTAACTTTTCCTGTTACATTGTGATATTCTCTAGTTAATGTTTTAAAGTCCTATTATATAAGCAGTGTGATATTTTTAGAATCTTCATAATAGCTCTTTTGTAAATGTTTTGCTTCCAACTTCTGTCCAAGACCCTTTTATTATTTCACTCTTACTGTAATTTCAAGTTTTCTTTCTTAGTTATATAAAATATATATATATACATATATAGAGAACAAACCTATTGCTATGATCATATAGTTTATAAAAATACAGTTTATCTTTACCTCCATTTAAGCATTTATTATGACTTGGCCAGGCATGATATGCATGCCTACAATACCAGTACTCCGGAGGCTGAGGCAGGAGGATCCCTGTGAGTTCCTAACCAGCATGGGCAACCCGGGCTACATAATAAGATCAGGGCCAGCCTGAACTGCACAGTATACTCTGTCTCAAAAAAAAAAGACTTGCTAAATGATAATTTTACCTTGAGTGCTATAAAAATGAGATTATGTTACATTGTCTGTTATTTTCTATATTATTTTCTAGCATTTTATTGTCTCAGAATCCTGACAATAATTATGCATATAAAGATACTGATAT
>PVIC010050028.1:0-12952 GCA_004025085.1 Thryonomys swinderianus | reverse complement strand
GATGAGGGGAAGGAATAAATATGATACAGAAAGAAAATAAAAGAGCATGTATAAGGGGGGAGGAGGGGGGAGTGGGTAGGGATATGGGTAAAAATGAGAATTAACTTGTGGCATATACTGGTACAAATTTCCCAATGTTATATGTGATTTTGAGATGTATATAAATTGTACCAATAAAGAATTTAATTAAAAAAAAGAAAATAAGAAACTACATATGTGAGAAAATTAAAATAAACTGAAGCAGCACATGAGAAATATTAACAATATCTGCTCACGGTAGTCATGATATGATTATCATTGATGTTTTCTTGTCGTTTTTTTTCTATAAACAAAAATGATAAAATGTTCAGTACAACCCTGATTATAACTCTGTACCAGAGCAGCTTGTGTTCTATTTTCAGTGATTATATGGAAAAATGGACAATTACTAAAAAAGTAACAATATTCAGAAGCTATACACAGTTCTAAATTATACGTTAAACTTCATCTATATTTTGCAAAACAATATATTCCTGTCTTATATATAAATATATCATATGAATGTATTTCAAAATTTTAGAACTTAAATTGATGTTTTCCTGAAAATAAAGAAAAAGAATCATGTAAATAATGTATGAACCTGTAATATCAACCTTGCATTTATTATAGGGATAAACCTGTCACTTCTTCAGTGACTGCTGATGGACAGTTAAAACATGTATGTATGTATGTATGTATGTATGTATGCATGTATGTATGTATGTATTTATTTATTTAGCAAAGAATTAGGGAGTGTGTAAGAATGATACCACTAAAACCATTGGATCACTGTATTTTTTTTTTTAAGACAGGGTCTCGCTTTGTAGTTCAGGCTGGCCCTGAGCTCACTATGGAGCCCACACAAGCCACCAAGAACTCAGCAATCCTCCAGTCTCTGCCTCCCGAGTGCTGGGATTACAGGTATGAGCCACCACGCCCGGCAGGATCACTGGATTTTTAAACTATAATCTGCTGAACTGTTAGTCTATAACAGAACTATATAGCCTAGAATTATAACAGGCTAACAGACTGTATAACACAGTCAGCTTCATTCTTCTTTTCTGTATTATCAC
Organism: Thryonomys swinderianus; assembly: GCA_004025085.1. NCBI lineage: Eukaryota > Metazoa > Chordata > Mammalia > Rodentia > Thryonomyidae > Thryonomys > Thryonomys swinderianus. The sequence continues at coordinate 11,861 of PVIC010050028.1, read as the reverse complement.
AATACAGGAAGATCTTTGAAAACTGAGGTCAAAAAAGAAAAAAAACACCTAATACCTGAGCTTTATTGAAAGATCCTTTCAAGTTTTCATAAGCCAAATGATAGGTTAATATTACATGGATATATTGGTAAATTAGACCTTTTATGTTTCACACAAATTGCCAAGTACTACCACCTATTAACTGTATAATTAATTTATGACAGCAATGTAACTATTATGGGTCCTGGGGCCTGCCAGATATTTTCAAAATTATATAGTGGAACATATTACTTTTTCAAATATTTGTAGACTTAGCACAATGTTGTTAACTTTTAATATATTACTATTTTATATGTCTCCTCAGAAATGCAGAGTATTGATCTTTTGGTGCTGCCTAAACATATATTAAGTGCTTACTATAAAGTTACTATTGTTAAAATATTGCACAGAGAATGGTTCTTGTACTCAGGATCTCTGCAGTCTGATAGGGAGATATAAATGAGAAAATTACTATACAACTATTCAAAATACAATGAATAACTTATTTTAGTTTCTAAAACAACAATTGTATATTTTATGGTAGAAAGAAGGTAGCATGCTGGTGAAAGAATTATATAGACTGTCTCTCCAAGGATGAATAGAATTTGGCCTTTCAGAAAAAGGTTAAAGACAATGAAATTTGAGGAAAAATAAATGAGTTCACAAAATACTCAGTGATCCTGTCCACCTCATCTCCCAATCATTCTGGGCATTATCAATCTCATTGTATTCTATATAGACCTAATTATTGATTTTTGAAACTCTAGTGAACTTTACCCTCCATAACAGGACAGAGAGGTTTCCTTTCAAATTCCAAAACTCTGGTGTCATCACACCAACACTCACAGCATTCCACATAGTTCCATAGACGTTTAACCCATTCCTTCTTTTATAACCTTGAAAATTCTGTTTTCTTCTTCTTTGTGAGAAATCTGGAGTTCTTTAGCATGAAAAAACAATTATATTCAACTATCTACAAGTGTTACATATTATCATAAATGAAGTTAAAATTATTGCCCTAATTTATAAAATATTAAAAAAACAGTACATGTATTAATGGTACATTTAAAATGTATTTCAGTCCTAACCTTTTCTTTCCACTTTTTCTAACTCTCTATTCCCATTTACTGTCATCGCTCCACCAGGGAAAATGTAATAACTGCCTCTTTGATACTATTTCTACAATTTTCTAACACTAATATCAGCAGCAATCTGAAACCTGTTTAAAATTACAAATCAGATGATCCTTACTTTAGTAAGTTCAGTTGTACAAAAAATCCAAACACTAAGCTAGTTATCATATAGAAGATACATTATGTGCACTTTCTTAAAAATTCTTCCTGTTGAGTTGTTAAAAGTAACTAATTTTAGGTAAATATTTAGGATTTATCTGTGAAATAATGAAAAAGCATTTCAAAATATGATCTAATTCCATACATTATCACTGTTAGTCAATTACATGTTATTATTTAATTTGTATTACTGTACTTTCTTCTAAAACTATTCATTGTCCTTTTTATTCCATTTCTGATCAAAGATTATAAAACAACAAATTGATGCATGAATATTCCTAAAACTATTGTTTAAACATGTGAATAAATATCCTCTTTCTATGACTAAGACTCTCTCAGTTACTGATTCTTATATTGACTTAGATAGTTGGATTACAAATTTATTCCTGCTTTGAGTATTTATGAATGTCTTTATGACAGAGGTCAGCAAATTTTTTTCTACTAAGGGCCATGTAGTAATATTTTAATTTATAATCTGCCATTGTTACTATTATTAGTCCATTATTGTATAAAAGCAGCCTTAGGCACTAAATAAATGAAGAAATAGAATTTTTACCATAAAATAGTATTTAAATAGAGACAAAGGGTCTGATTTATCTGCCGTAGGTTGTTTACTGACCTCTGTTCTAAGCAGAAGGTTAATTGCTTTATCTTATTCAAAATAGCAGTACATTATTGGTCCTTGCTTCAGAAGCCTTTTTGAATCTTGCTTTTTTTGTGTCCTTTTGCCTTCTCAAATATCTGGCATTTTCATATGCCCTGTACTAATTATTATGATCTCCAGATTCTTAGTTTGAAGGAATATTTGATGCTCCTGTTCTCAATTTAAGTCAACACCACTTGTATTATAGGATTTATCCTGCAGAAATTTTACCTTATTTTATTATTTAATTATGCATGCATGTATTTTATTAGTATGTGTTTGCAGTATATAAAAATTGCATTTATCATGAGAAGTTGAGACATGTCTATTACACTTAATTTTTTTCCCACTTCCTATCCTTCCCATTCTTACCTACTCCTTCCAACTCTTGGACACTTTCCCAAGAGAAACTGTAATTGATCATTCAAATCACAATTATTTTGAGGATCCAAAATAAGCACACAGGGTGGAAATCCTAAGCAAAATAGATATGAGATCACCTCAGAGATAAGGTGCTGCCTAGATTGTCTGTTTTCCATCTTAAAGAATAAAGTTTTTCTAAATATATGTTGATGATCTGGATTTCCGCAGGATCCAAAGTGATTTCCTTCTTTTCACTCCTAGTTGCGTGGACTAAAATCTTTTTTTGTTCATTTGATAAAGTCCGCTAACGATTACCATTCTTTTTTCTTTTTTGTGACACGGTCTCGCTTTGTAGTTCAGGCTGGCCCTAAGCTCACTATGTAGCCAAGACGAGCCTCAAACTCAGCAATCCTCCTGTCTCTGCCTCCGCAGTGCTGGTATTATAGGAGTGAGTCACCACACCAGGGAGGTTTGCCAATTTTATTTAATGATTCAGAGAACCAATTCTTTGATTCATTGATTTGTTGTATTGTTTTCTTAGTCTCAACTACATTAATTTCTAATGTGATACTTATAATTTCCTCCCTCATATGAGATTTGGGCTTGACTGGTTCTTGGTTTTCTACATGTTTGAGGTTCAAAATTAAGATGTTTATCTGAGCTTATTTGGTTTTCCATATGTGAGATTTCACTATCACAATTTCCCCCTCATAGTATAGCTTTTGTTGCATCCCACAAGTTCTGATATGTTGTAGTAGCATTATCATTAAATTTAGAAGTTATTTTTGTTAACTTCATCTGTTAGTGGTTTTTCCGAAAGTTGTTAGTTAATTTCCAAGTATTTTTGAAGTCTTTGTAGTTTCTTTTGCCATTAATTTATAATTACATTATGATCTGATAATATGCATGGAATAATTTCCATTCCTTTGCACGTACTCAAGCACATTCTAGGAGTTAGTACTTGGTCCATTTGGGAGAATGACTTGTGTTCAGGACAGATGAATATTTGATTGTACTGTTCTGGGGTGGAACATACTGCAGATACTATCTGTTTGTTCAAAGATTTAATGTAGTTCTGATACTCCTTTGTTGAATTTCTGTCTAGTTAATCTGTCTATTAATGACATTGAACTATTAAGATTTCCATTGTAATTGTTTGTCTTGATTTGATGTTTCATATCTGTCAATATTTTTATAAATTTTATGTATGTCAGTATTTGGGGCATAAATGTATATTTATAATTTTTATATCTTTTTGGAGTTTTCCCTGAACAAGTATATGGTGACTTTCTTTGTATCTTTTGATTAATCATGGCTTGAATTTGACTTTGTCTGCAAATAGAATAGCTACATCTGCTTTTCTTCTGGGTTACTATCCCACAAAGTATTGTTTTTTATTACTTAAATTTCAGTTTATTAATTTTCTTTGAGTTAAATGGGTATCTTGGGTACAGAAAATTGTTGGATCTTGTTTATTGTTCCATTTTGCCAGTCTCTGTTATTATTGGTGAATAGGGACCATTTACATTAACGGCTATAACTGATACATAATTGGCTTATCCTTGTCATATTATTTTCCTGTGGTTGGTTCTCTATCTTTCACCTCCTGTTTAATTGTTTGGATTGCTTGGTGACCTCTTTCTATTACCATTCTCAGTATTGCAGTTTTCATTATCTTTTGTTTTTTAAATTGAATTCTTTATCTTTTGAAAATGTCCTTCAGAACATTGTATTAGAGCTGGAGTGGTGGCCATGAATTTCTTCAGTTGCCCTTTGTCATGGATTTTTTTTTTGAGAGTCTCGCTTTTTAGTTCAGGCTGGCCCTGAACTCAATGTGTAACCCAGGCAAGCCTTGAACTCAGAAATCCTCCTGCCTCTGCCTCCTGAGTGCTGGGATTCAGGCATGAGCCACCACACCTGACACTGTGGTATGCGGTACTGATTGCTGGTGGGTGTGAGTCACCATGCCCAGCATCGTATGTGGTGACTGGGGATCGAACTAAGTACCTTGCGCTTGCTAGGCAGGTGCCAGAACCACTGCGCTAAATCTCTGGCCCCTGTCATGGAAATTTCTTATTTCTCCACTGCAGTTGAAAGATAGTTTTGTGGAATACGTCAGTCTGGGCTGAAGTTTATTTTCAGGATTTAACATATTTATTCTAAAGTCTCCTTGACTTAAAAGTGTGTGTTGAGAAGTGTGCTGTGATTCCAATGGCCTTTCCACTGTAGATCGTTTATTTTCTCTAACAGGTTTCAATATGCAGTTTTTGTGCTGAATTTCTCAAATCTTGATAATTATATGCTTTAGTGTAAATTTATTTTGGCCATGACTGAGTGGAGTTTTATATTCCTCATTTATGTGAATGTCCAATTGTTATCTCTGAAGATTTTTGTTAATGTTTCCATGAATACATTTTTTTACATCCTTTAGACTGACTCCTGCTTTTGCAGAGCCCAATCAGTTTTACATTGTTCTTCTTCACATCATCATACATCTTTTGGATCAGTTGTTTTTGTTCCCTTGCTTTTTTTTTTTCAGTACCCAAGATCAAACTCAGGCCCTTGTGCATCCAAGGTTGGTGCAGTACCACTTGAGCTAAATCCCCATCCACCTTGCTATTTTTAAAAAATTGAATTCTTTATTGATACAATCTATATACATCTCACAATCACATATAACACTGGGGAATTTTGTACCAGTATATGACACAAGTTAATTCTCATTTTTACCCATATCCCCCCACACACCACCCCACCACCTTTATACATACTCTTTTATTTTCTTTCTGTATCATATTTATTCCTTCCCCTCATTACATTCCCACACAAAATTTCCTATGGAAATTTCCCACTCTATAAAAGCTGTCATACTTTCTAGAGCTCAATTGCATCTACAGGTGCTCATGTCAAAGAGAAGAACCAGAATTTGCCTATCTGTGATCTATTAATTTCACTTATTAGTATATGCTCCAGGTGTCTTCATTTGCATCTAAATGGATTGATCTTGTCATTCTTTATGGCAGAGTAATAATCCACTTTATACACACACACACACACACACACACACACATCTTCTTTATCCACTCTCCAGTTGATGGGCATTTGGGTTGTTTCCAAGATTGAGTTATCACAAACTGAGCTGCTATGAACAAGGCTGTACATCTGTTTTTCCAATGTGATTTTTAAAAATTGTTTTGGGTATATTCCTAGCAGGAGGATAGCCGGGTCAAATGGGACCCCTATTCCTAGTTTTCTGAGAAATCTCCACACGGATCTCCACAATGGTTGCACAAGTCTGCAATCCCATCAACAGTGGAGAAGGGTTCCTTTCTCCCCACAGGCTTGCCAGCATTTATTATTCATTGATTTTGTGATCACGGCCATTCTTTGTGGAGTGAGATGAAATCTCAGTGTTGTTCTCATTTGCGTCTCTCAAATGATCAGTGATGTTGAACATTTCTTCATATGCTTCTTGGCTGCTTTGACTTCTGCCTCTAAGAAGTGTCTTTTCATTTCAGATGCCCATTTTTGAATTGGGTCTTTAAACTTGGGGAGACTGATCTGTTTGAGTTATTTATATATTGTAGATAATAGCCCTTTTTCTGATAAACTGCTAGTAAAGATATTTTCCCATGTTGTTGGTTGTCTTTTAGCAGTGGCAATGACTTCTTTTGCTGTGCAGAAGCTTTTCAGTAGGATGAGATCCCATTTGTTAATTCGTTCTGCTAGTTCTTGTGCTAAAGATGTTTTATGCATAAAGTCTATGCCTGAGACAATGTCTCCAAGAGTTTTACCTAATCTGTTTTCCAGCAGGCTTATTGTTTCTGTCTTAATGTTTAAGTCTCGTATTCACTGTGAGTTTAGTTTTGTGCATGGTGAAAGAGATAGGTCAAGCTTTAACTTTTCACAGGTTAAAGCCCAGTTTTTCCAGCAAAATATGTTAGAGAGGCTGTCTTTCTTCCATTGTAGATGTTTGGCTCCTTAGTCAAAGATAAGGTGGCTAAGTGTATCTAGAGTTGTTTCTGGGTCTTCTAATCTATTCCACATGTCCTCTGGTCTGTTACTTTGCCAGTACCATGCAGTTTTTAATCACAGTGGCTTTATAGTAGAGTTTTAAATTGGGGATTGTAATACCCCCTGCCATGTCGTGGTTGCTTAGAATTGCTTTTGCCATTCTAGGTTTCTTGTGCTTCCAGATGAATTTTTGTATTATTTTCTTTAGCTCTGTGAAGTATATCATTGGAATTTCAATTGGAATTGCATTGAATCTGTATAATAGTTGTGGGAGTATAGCCATTTTGACGATGTTCTCCCTTCACAGGAGCAAGGGATATCTTTCCACTTTCTGTTTTCCTTTTCTATCTCAGTTTTCAGAGTCCTATAGTTTTCAGCATAGAGTTCTTTCACTTCCTTTGTTAGGTTGATTCCAAGATATTTCATTTTTCTGGGTGCTACTGTGAAAGGGATTGACTCCCCAATTTCTCTTTCAGTGAGTCTGTTGTTTGTCCCCCTTGCCATTTTTAAGAGAACTTTCTTTTTGTGACCATTAACTGCAATCTTATCTTCTAGGTCTGGTATTTTGGCTTCACTTACATTCATTCAATTTGCAAACTTTCAATGCAATTTTCCATATCTGGGATATTTAAATCTTTTTAATGTATTTCAATCCCTTCCTGTGTAGGGAAGTCATGGTTTCCATTATTTTATTCAATTCGTCTATTTTTTTCTATCTGTATCTATTCTAGATTTGTTGAATAGGCCCTTCATTATGATCATCATTATTTTTAATCTGAGAGATTTTTTTTTCCTTTCTGATTTTCTCCTTTTAGCTAGGTGCAGCAATACTGGAGCTGAATCACCCACCCTTTGCTGTTGTTGGTGGTGTTATCAGAGATTGAAACTCATGACCTTGAGATTTCAAGACACATGGTGGCACCACTGAGCTGAATCCCTAGCCCTCCTCTGATTTTCACTATCATCTTGGTCATCTGTTTTACTTACTTCTGCTGCTATCATTCAGAATATTCCTGTAGGTGGCTTCTGATTTGCTCTATCTGCATTTGTCCTGGGTGAGCTGGAGTTTTCCTGTGTCCCATCATTTTCTAATTTTAAATGTTATTTTGTTTTGTGTTGAAGCTCATAAATTTATAAATTTCTCATGTTAGATAGCTTTACCACTAGTATCTAGGCTTCTCTAGAAAACATCTATTCCTAGAAATGTCTTCTAGATAAGGGTAACTTGGTATTTTGTTTGTCCTGAGAGCCTACATTCCAAATGTATTAGGAATACAAATGTGTGATATATTTGACTCAACTCAAAATTCTTTGGTACTGGATGACTGTGATAATTATGACCCCAGATAATCATAGTTTTGTCATATAAGTGTGAACAACTGATTAAAATAAATATAACCTCCGGGCTAATGTAGTGCAGCCACCAATATCAGTATCATTGAGCACAGCCTAGATACTGGCAAACTATATTAATTGCTTATTTGGTACTTTTAACCATATGAGTAGAATCTATAGTTACACAAAATCCAACATAAACTGTAACCTGTATTTGGTCATGTTTCCCCTTGGTAGAGTAATTTTATCTTGTGTGTGTTTGTGTGTGTGTGTGTGTGTCTGTGTACACGCGTGTGCATATATGCACATGTGCATGGGGGTATAAGAGGGATAGTAGAGAAAACAGAAATAAGTGAAAAGAAATATAGTTGGATCAAGGCTGAATGAAAGATAATGATCACTCAAGTTTCTGGAAACTGAAGGACAGATGAGAGAGAATGAAGGAGAAAGAAAAATAATATTGAAGGAAACCAGGAGACTAATAATAATGTTTATTCACATGAAAATATAGAAAAATCAAGAAAGAGAGTTGAGAGAAAAGAAAAAAAATAGGATGGACAAAGCAAAAGCCAAAAAGCTAAATCTGAAAACCATCTCCCACCTGCCCAAAAGAAACAAAAAGAAACAGAAAAAGGAAAATTAAACTAATAAAGACAAAAATCCTCTGGTGCCCACAAATCTGTGAAAGTGTCCAAGTCAGAGCAGAAATGAGTAGTGGTTAACTCTGCCACATCTGCTTAGGATTAGTGTTGGATGCAAGGCTGATCTTGGCTGCTGCATGTGGTGCCTGGGGCTAGGCTTTAGCCAGTTTTTGGATGGCCTTTCAGTGTCTCTTTACCCTGTCTGTCTGTACATTGCTCTTCCACTTCTTATGGAGCCCTCAAAAATAGCCTGAGGCTGTCCCAGTACCTTGTATAGTTAACACCTTCCAGACCTTGCCCAGACTCTTTACATCCACACCTCTGGCTCTGCTCATGTGCTGCCATCCTTGTCCCAGTGCTCTAGCCAAAGGCTGCTTATGCTGACAGTCACAAATAAGGGAATTTCAAGTGTTCTTGCTGCTGGCTGCATGTCACAGGGAAAGATAGTGCTAATTTCCCACTCTTTGTCTCCACCATCCATGAAAAAGTACATTCACTGCTGGTCACAGCCCTGTCTGTGGTGTGAATCCCTCTCTCACACTGGCCATAGGTCAGGAGTGAACATATTGTTCTACTTGCTGTTCTTGATGTTACTGCCAGTCCCTAACCTTGTTGCTTAGAGGCTCCAGTTAGCTGCTGTCATGAGTGACAGAAAAAAAAAAAATCTAGTGGCCCATGGGGAGGGAGCAGTTTTCTGGCCACTTGCCCATATGTGTCCTCTGTTTGCAGGAAAGCAAGAGTAGAAAGAAGTTTTATCCTAGATCTATTCCTCATGAATAGGGTTTGCAACACCTTTGAAGTCTTTCTTTCTTTTTTTTTTGTTTTTGGATACTTCCCAGGAATAGCAGTTCCTGCTCCATACATAGCTGGTAGACAGACAGGCAGCACTGTGGCCTGGCTAATCATATTATGAAGTCTGTTTCCTGTGTATTGCTTTATGTATAAGGCTCTTACTTCAGATTAGTTTTGGCATCAGGACATACGTCCCTTCCTTTGTTCCAATTGCACATGTTTTTAGTTGATTTTCTCTGAGCAACTCCAATATGGCAGCCATATGTGGCTGCCCTTTTTTTAAGCTTTTATTAAAAAATGCTTCAAAGGCCATACCTATCTATCATTTTTCTTGCTCAAAGACTTTCTGTAGTGAGGATCAGCAAAATGTTGGATTTAGAAGCTTCAAAATGCTATAATACAATGGATAAACAAGGGTAAAACAAAAGCTCAAGATTGGCTGAAAAAATAACTTAGAGGAACAGTGAAAAGAAACCAAATGTCTATGGAAAAGAAGCAAAAATCTATGGACATCAACCAAGTAATGCACAGTCTGAAATACTCTCACCTTAAAGTGATGGACAATTTCATGGATTTTTACTGGCCTATATTCCAAATAATTCCAGGCACATTACATTATTGCTCTGAAGAAGGCAACATTTGGTTCCACATCTCAGGAAAAGAAAAACTTTATTGAAACTATTTGTAGACATTTATATTTATTTCTAACAGGCCTCCTGTCTACATGTTTATACCTCAGTAGCAGATATCACTTTTTTGAAAGATTCAGAAAGACCGTAGAACTATAGATATTCAAGCAAGAAATGAGAAATAGAACATAGAATGCCTAAAACTGAGGAGAGAATGAATGCATTTCTTTAGAAGAAATATATTCAAAGCTGTCATATGCAGAGAGAAATGAGAAAACTGCACATGGGCTAAGAGAAAGTGTGTGCACAAAATGGATCAGAGAAGATCATAACCACTCCTTTGGGCTTATCTTTTTGGTGCAGAGCAGAATCAGACAACTAATGAATTATTTGGGCACAGTAGTAATTAATAAGAGTTGTAGATTCTTTTCAATGGACTAATTTTCCACAACAAACAATTCACAATTATACAAAGACAAAATAAAATTTAAAAAAAATCTGGAGACAAGCACGTAGGAAAGCACAAACATTAGTCTTTCAGGCAATAACTTTAAAATAATTGTCTTAAATATGCCAAAGAGCTAAATAAAAGTACAAAAAAGTACAAAAAACATACAAACACAATCAAAATTTCAAGAAAAAGATATAAAAAGGTGGACAAACTTTGAGCTGAAAAGTAAAATGATCTCAAATATACATTAGAAAGTTTAAAATAGGGATTTAAGAATCAGTGACTTGAAGAAAGCACAATTAATTACCTAAATGAGAAAACAATAAACAAAAGAATGAATGAAAATGAAAATGAGTAGAATCTAAGAGACTTGTGGAACATCACGAGGTGAAAAAACACATGCATATGAAAATCTTGGAAGATGCACTTGTAGTAAAGGAGATGTAAATTTAATAAGAAGACCTATGACCAAAGATATCTCAAATTTTAGATAAAAATGAAGTTTAAAATTTTGGAAATTAAAAACAAAATGTGTTAAAATGTTAAACAAAAAACTGAACTGAGACACACTATAAACTGACAGAATCCAAGACCAGAGAAAGGACCTCAAAAACAGCAACATATACTTATAATGTTTCAGGTATAAGAAATTCTAGTTAAGTTTGTAATAAATTACTAAGAAAAACCTTGGAGAAAATAAAACAGTGAAGATATATTTAAGGTATTGAAAGAAAAAAAAACAAACTGTTAATTAAGAATTCTACGTTGGCCAGGCATGGTGGCTCACACCTGTAATCCCAGCATTCGGGAGGCAGAGGCAGGAAGATTTCTGAGTTTGAGGCTTGCCTGGGCTACATAGTGAGTTCAGGGCCAGCCTGAACTACAAAGCAAGACCCTGTCTCAAAAAAAAAAAAAAAGAATTCTACATTGAATATACCTCTTCTTCAATATAAGGTATATCAGAAAAGTAAAGCCTAAGGTAATCTATTGACAATAGACATGTTCAGAGTAAAGTCAAAGTGAATTCTTCAGGATGCAGTGAAAACATACAAGGCAATAACTTAAACCTCCTTGACTATATAGTTATCTCTTTTCACAGTAAATAAATGAACATATATAAGCCAGTATTGCTGTACTTTTGGTGTGTATCATTAATTGTATAGGATATAAAAGTACATTAACATAATAACTACATAAGTAGATTATATATTATATAATATATGATGTATCATATATAATATATGTAATATGTAGTATATTATTTAGTACATAGTCATCATATACTATATAGTATATTGTTATTATATATACAGTATAGTATATATATTATATAGTATATTAAATAGTATATAGCATATTATATAGTGCATAGTATATATACAATATATAATATGTAATATATTAAATATACATCTATCTATCTATATATGATGTACTTTTTGACATAATCAACATAAGATGGAAAGAGTAACACAGCTGTGTAGAAGACTTGGCATAGAGATGAAGTTGGTATCAATTCAAATAATATTTTCTAACTCTAATTTTATATAAATATTAACAATTTAATACATCAAAAATATCCATTACTGAGACAAAAGAGAAATGGGAAGGTTTTTTTTTTTTTTTTTTTTTTTTTTTTTTTTTTTTTTTTTTTTTTTTTTTTTTTTTTTTTTTTTTTTTTTT
>PVIC010050027.1:0-12930 GCA_004025085.1 Thryonomys swinderianus | reverse complement strand
TTTTTTTGACTATTGAATTCTTTGTTGCTATAATTTATATACATCTCACATCACACATAACATTGGGGAATTTGTACCAATATATGACAAAGTCAATTCTCATTTTTACCCATATCCCCACCGACCCACACCTCCCCACCCGCTATATATATGCTCTTTTATTTTCTTTCAGAATCATATTTATTCCTTCCCCTCATTATATTTCCACACCAAATTTCCTTTGGAAATTTCCCATTCAACAAGGACTGTCATACTTTCTAGAGCTCATTTATATCTACAGGTTCTCATATCAATGGGAAGATCCGGTATATGCCTATCTGTGATCTATTGGTTTCATTCATTAGCGTGTCCTCCAGGTGTATCCATTTGCACATAAATGAATCAATCTTGTAATTCTTTATGGCAGAATAATGCTCCATTTAAAAAAAAAAAAAACATCTTTATCCAGTCTCCAGTTGATGGGCATTTGGGTTGTTTTCAACATTGAGCTATCACGAACTGAGCTGCTATGAACATGGTAGTACATCTGTCTTTCCAACGTGATTTTTAAAATTCTTTTGGGTATATTCCTAGCGGGGGGATAGCAGGGTCAACTGGGATCCTTAGTCCTAGTTTTCTGAGAAATCTGCACACAAATCTCCACAATGGTTGCACAAGTCTGCAATCCCACCAACAGTGGACAAGGGTTCTTTTCTCCCCACAGCCTCACCAGCATTTATTGTTGGTTGACTTTGTAATAGCCGCCATTCTTTGTGGAGTGAGATGAAATCTCAGCGTTGTTTTCATTTGCATCTCTCAAATGACCACTGATGTTGAACATTTCTTCATATGTTTCTTAGCTGCTTTGACTTCTGCCCCTGAGAAGTGTCTGTTGATTTCAGATGCCCATGTTTTGAATTGGGTCTTTAAACATGGAGAGGCTAATGTTTAAGTTCTTTATATATTGTAGATAATAGCCCTTTGACTGATAAACAGCTAATAAAGATTTTTTTCCCATGTTGTTGGTTGTCTTCTGGCAGTCAGTGACTCCTTTTGCTGTGCAGAAGCTATTCAGTAGGAAGAGATCCCATTTGTTGATTCTCTCTGCTAGTTCTTGTGCTAGAGAGGCTTTATTCATAAAGTCTTTGCCTAAGCCAATGCCTCCAAGACGTTTACATAACCTGTTTTTCAGTAGGCTTATTGTTTCTGTTTTAATATTTAAGTCTCGTATCCATTGTGAGTTGAGTTTTGTGCATGGTGAAAGAGGTAATTCTAGCTTTAGCTTTTGGCAGATTGAAGCCCAGTTTTTCCAGCACCATTTGTTAAATAGGCTGTCTTTCCTCCATTGAGGATGTTTGGCTCCTTTGTCAAAGATAAGGTGGCTTAGTGTATTTGGGGTTGTTTCTTCATCTTCTAATCTATTCCACTGGTCCTTGGGTCTGTTACTTTGCCAGTACTATGCAGTTTTTATCACAGTGGCTTCATAATAGAGTTTTAAATCAGGGATTGTAATACCCCCTGCCATGTCATGGTTGCTTAGAATTGCTTTTGCTATTCTAGGTTTCTTGTGGTACCAGATGAATTTTTGTATTATTTTCTCTAGCTCTGTGAAGTATAGCATTGGAATTTCAATTGGAATTGCATTGAATCTGTATAGTAGTGGTGGAGTGTAGGCATTTTGATGATGTTGGTTTTCCCTACCCAGGAACAAGGGTTATTTTTCCACTTTCTGATTTCCTTTTCTATCTCATTTTTCAGAGTCCAATAGTTTTCAGAGTAGAGGTCTTTCACTTACTTTGTTAGATTGATTCCTAGATGTTTCATTTTTCTGGGTGCTACTGTGAAAGGGATTGACTGCCCAATTTCTCTTTAAGTGAATTTGTTGTTTGTGTAGACAAAGGCTGTTGATTTTTGAGCATTTACCCTGTATCCAGCAACACTACCAAATTTGGTAATTAAGTCTAGCAGTCTTTTGGTTGAGTTTTTAGGACCCTCTAGATAGAGTATCATATCATCAGCAAATAATGACAGTTTAACCTCTTCCTTTCCTATCTTTATTCCTGTTATATCTTTGCCCTGCCTGATTGCTATGGCTGTTTCCAGCACTATATTGAATAAGAGTGGTGACAACAGGCATTCTTGTGTCATTCCTGATCTTAGTGTAAAAGGTTTCAGGTTTTACCCATTAAGTATGATGCTCGCTGTTGGTTTCTCATAAAGAGCTTGTATTAAATTGAGATAATGTCCATCATCTCTGATTCTCTGTACAGTTTTGTTCATAAATGGGTGTTGGATTTTGTCAAATGCTTTTTGTGCATCTATTGAGATAATCATATGGTTTTTGTCCTTGAGTCTGTTAATATAGTGTATTACATTGATTGATTTACGTATGTTGAACCAGCCTTGCATCCCTGGGATAAATCCAACTTGATCCAGTTGTATGATTTTCCTGATAACTCTCTGTATTCTGTTTGCCAGTATCTTATTGAGGATTTTTGCGTCAATGTTCATTAGAGAGATTGGCCTGTAGTTTTCTTTTTTGGTGGGATCTTTCCCTGCCTTTGGAATCAAGGTGATGTTTGCTTCAAGGAATGATTTGGGGAGTACTGCTTCCCTTTCGATTTCACTAAAGAGATTGAAAAGTACTGGTATTAACTCTTCTTTAAAAGTTTTGTAGAATTCAGCAGTGAAGCCGTCAGGACCATTGCTTTTCTTTGTTGGTAGGTTTTTTTTTTATTACATTTTCAATTTCCAAGATTGATATCAGGTTGTTTAACATTTTTATATCCTCTTCATTCATTTTTGGAAGTTCATATGTGTCTATAACTCTATCCATTTCTTCTAGATTTTCCATCTTCTTGGAGTACAGATATATTGGTACATTTTATACATACATTATGATCACATTCAACATGAATGAGAATTTGTACCAGTACATGACATATCTTGATTCTCATTTTTCTCATTCCCCTACCCTAACTACAACCTGAACTCTCTATATACATAAGCTTTGTTTCCTTTTATATCATCAATTTTTCTTTCATTTATTTACTTACTCCTACCCTCCTTTTCCTTTTGAACATTTTATTCCTATATCACAATACCTATCATACCTTTTGAAACTCATTTACACCTTCTGATTCTCATACTGGAAAAATGATGTAGTATTTACACATCCGTGTTCTACTTATTTCACTTAAGAGTGTGTCCTCACGGTACATCCATTTAAGTATAAATAACTCAGATATATCATTCTGTATGGCTGAATAGAAGTCCATTTTATATTTTTTAAACACCTTTATTATCCATTCTCCTATTGATGGGTATTTGGGCTTTCTCCAAAATTTAGGTAATACAGCCTGAGCTGCTAGAAACGTGGGTGCACATATATTGCTGTGATATGAATTTTTTAATTATTCAATGCATATACCTAGAAGGGAAATAGCAGGGTCAAATGCGACCTTTAATCCTAGCTTTTTTTTTAAGGAATCTCTACACTGTTATCCACAGTGGCTGCATTGTTCTACATTTCCACCAACAGTAGAGAAGGGTTCCTTTCTCCCCGCATTTGTTGCTGCTTGATTTTGTGATATCAGCCATTCTTTCTTCAGTGAGATGTAATGTAAATATTGTTTTCATCTGCACTTCTCAAATGACCAGCAATATTGAACATTTCTTCATATGTTTCTTAGCTGCCTTTACTTCTTCACCTGAAAAATGCTTATTCATTTTGAATGTCCAGTTTTGAATTGGGTCCTTAAATTGGGAGCATAATTCTTTTAAATTTCTTTATATACTCCTGATAGTAGCTCTTTGTCTGAGAAACAACTGGTAAAATTACTTTCCTATATTGTAGTTTGTCTTTTTGCTCTGTTGGTGTTTTATCTTGCTGTGCAGAAGCTTTTTCATAAGTTGAGATCCCAGTAGTTGATTCCTTCTGCTAGTTCCCATGCAGCTGAGGTTTTGTTCATAAACTCTTTCTTTAGCCAGTGTCTCTGAGAGTTATACCTAACCTGTTTTGCAGAAGGTTTAGTGATTCTGTTTTAATATTTAGTTCCCTAATCCACTTTGATTAGTTTAGTGCATGGTGAAAGAGATAGATCTAGCTTTAGTCTTTGGCAAGTTGAAACCCAGTTTTTCTAGCAACATTTGTTAAATTAGCTGTCTTTCCTCCACTGAGGATTTTTGGCTCCTTCATCAAAGCTAAGGTGCCTTAGTATAGCTGGAGTTGTTTCTGGATCTTCTAGTTTGTTCCACTGATCCTCTGGTCTCTTTCTTTGCAAGTACCATGATTTTTTTTTTATCACAGTGGTTTTATAGTTAGTTTAAGTTGGCGATTGTAATACCACCTACCATGTCCTTGTTGCCAAGAACTGCTTCTGTTATTCTAGGTGTCTTGTGGTTCCAGATGAAGTTTTGAATTATTTTCTCTAGATCTGTCAAATATGCCATTGGGATTTCAATTGGGATTGCATTCAAACTATACAATAATTTTGCAAGTACGGCTATTTTGACCATAATGGTTCTTCCTACCCAGGAACAAGGGTTGTCTTGAGGAACAAGATTGGTACAGCAGACATACAAAATTCCATGTTCATATCAGAAACATTATCTCAGATACATTTCAAATTACAAAATAGAGTCTCTTTGAGGGAAAAGGATATGTCAATTGAATATCCTTAAAAAGTGAGTAAACACATTTAGAAGCAATTATGAGATGAATAAGGAAGCAGATAGTTTTGGAAAAGGAGATTAGATTCAGCCAGACAAGAATGGCTGGGAGATGAAAGAGACAAGAATAGAAGGGCTAAACATCTAGTTGGCCCTGAGGGACTCAGGCAAAAAAGCAGTCAGTACCAGACATTGGCCAGCTCCATAAGATAATGCCTATCTAACACTGAACAGTAGGGCTACAGAACCCATGTCATCTGGAGTTTAAGAGTTTGCTTGAGCTGCCACAATAGCTGGAAGTTCAAGAGCAAGATTGTGAACAATTTCCTAGAGAGAGCTTTTTCCTTTTTTTTTTTTTTTTTTTTTTTTTTTTGCAATACCAGGAATAGAACTTGGACCCTTGTGTGTCCAAGGTTGGCAAGGTACCACTTGAGCTAAATCCCCAGCCCTGAGAGCTTTTCTCTTAGCTTTTTTAGTATACTCATGTATTTTCCTCAGAGCATACACATAAAGACAGAAATAGAAGAAAAGTGCTATTGTATCTGTCTTCTTATATGGATACTGATCCCATCGTATCAGACTCTGGCATGGACTAAAGCATGCTCCTCCAAACTCATATGTGAATCCCAAACTTAAGATAACTGCATTTGGAAATAGAGTTTCTAAAGATGTAAGTAAAGACAAATGAGGTCATGAGTATTGGGCCCTGGTCTAATCAGGTTGGTACTCCTATAAAAGGAAGAGACACCAGAGTTCTTTGTTCACCATATGAGAACGATGTACACAGATGGTCATTTTCAGGTTAAGCAGGGACCTCACTGGAAATTAAGTCACTCAGCACTTTGATTTTGAACTTTCCAGCCTCCAAAATTGTGTGAAATAAATTTTTTGTTGTTTAAGTCACCTAGGTTATGGTAACATATTGTACAAATTCAAGCAGAGAGATACAGAGACTCAAACTTACAACCTTAATTATCTCTCTATAAACCTAATTCCACACAGTTATACTGGGGCTTAGACATTTGAATTTTGGAGGAGATATAAACAGTCCATAACAGGTCCCATGGAGCAGGTCCCACATGTAACCTGTGCCACTTAATTGCCATTAGGATGGACATACAGTCTGTAGGTTCCTGTGGAAGAAGTCAGGAGCTTATGACCTGCACACTGAGCCTCAGTCTCTGGAAAATCAAGCCACTCCAGGTGCAGGTAGATGAAGGTGCCAGCAAGCTCCCAGACCACTGGTCCCTGAGGGCAACATGATACAGTCTTTGTCTTTGTCTACTCTGCTAGTTCCTGTTCCCTGGATAACTATCTATTTGTAGGTTGTCCTGGTTTCACAGGCCTTTGAGACTAAGATGTTTTCTTAAGGCATGGAGCTGTCTTCTCAGGATTTAATGGTTAACTGTGATTTACTTCACCAAGAATAGGTTTTCTCTTCCCCCTCTCCCAAGTTTGTCCTATTGTCCTCCTGATTCTATTTCACTGCTGTAAGAATCTGTTTCCAGCCCAGTGAAGTTACTATTAGCCAAGATTTTGTTTAATCTCATTGTGCCCATTTATTACAGGTAGAAAAGCTAGCTAGACATGTGGTAGGCAGATAGATAGGACTGCCCCTCAGAAGGAAGTAAAAAAAAAAAAAAAAAACAGAGGGAAAAAGCTATCCTGTCCATGTAGGGAAAACAGCCATAATTGATATTCTAAATAGGCATCCCCAGAGTTTCTAAACAGGGCACCAGCCTCCCTAGGATAAACAATAGCATTTGATATTCTAAAATGGGAGCCAATCCCCTGGGCTGGAGGGCTAAGACTTTAACCCACCTCCCCAGAAAAGAGTTCAAGGAGTTGTCTATTTTCTGTTATTTCTGATTGTATCAATGTTACCTAAGCTATTGTATTTGCAATGTTATTGTTTGGCTGTAATTTTGTCCCACTTTAGACATGCTTCACCTTGTGGCTTTGCTTCATAAAAGACCTCTGAAAAGGGAAGTGGGTTACCCACTTTCTGGGTTCTCCCTATTGTCTCTCTTAGGCAGAAGCTTTCTTTCCCAATAAAATTTTCCTACTCAAACCTCCATCATTCCTAAAAATTCATTCTTCAATTTTTAGAAAACACAAACTTGCGTTTCAGGTGGAGAGCTAAGCCTAACTCCCCTACATCAGTTTGTATCCTCAGATCCCCTCCTCAAAGAAGGAGACTCTCACAGGTACTTCTAAATTTCTGCCGACTGCCCAGTATGAAATTATGCCTTCAGACTTGGTGCAGTCTGTCTTAACTGCTTCAATTTTAGTGACAAAAGGTATAAACAGGTTCCCTATCATAGGAGGACCATAGAGCAACTTGAGAGAGTGATGGCATTGTGAAAGAAAAGTTCCTTCACCCATTCCTGTGCTATTTAACTGAGCAGAATGAGATACCCTTTTTATTTTACTGAAAATGCATGAGTGCCATTTCCTATTTCTATGTGCTTGATACATAACTACCATGTTGAGATTCTAGAAAAATCTATAAGTTACATTACCCAAGCTCCATTTTAACCTTTTATAGATTTTTGAAATCCATATTTAAATTTGCAAAGTAGTAGATTAAAGAGAGAGGCTCTTCTCTCAGGTCACCACCTAATGGTGGATGGAAAATGAGTTGTCCAGACCACACAGCAAGTCAAAGATAAAAGCTCACTCGTTGTTTCAAAGCTGTTCTGTAAGTGTTGCAAATTAGTGTTTAATTATCAGTAGGAGACAATAATATGAATAAAAGATGACCCACTGCAACAATATTATTCCAAATATTCATTTAGCAATATACTTCATGTATGTCCTCATTAAATCATTCAGTTTATTTGCTCACTCCAGTACTTGATTTTTTTTTTTTTTTTTGGACAGGGTCTTGCTTTGTAGTTCAGGCTGGCCCTAAGCTCACTATGTAGCCCAGGCAAGCCTCAAACGCAGCAATCCTCCTGTCTCTGCCTCCCAAGTGCTGCAATTACAGGCATGAGCCACCAGACCTGGCACTGTGGTATGTGGTATTGATGGCTGGTGGGCGTGAGTCACCACGCTCATCATTGTATGTGGTTATCTGGATCAAACTCAGGGTCTTGCACTTGCGTGGCTGCACTAGAACCACTGAGCTAAATCTCTGCCCCCCCTTCCTTTTTTTGAGACAGGGTCTTGCTTTGTAGTTCAGGCTGGTCCTGAGCTCACCACTATATAGCCCAGGCAAGCCTCAAGCTCAGCAATCCTCTTGTCTCTGCCTCTGCCTCTGGAGTGTTGATATTACAGGAGTGAGCCACCATAACCAGTTTAATTGATCCTTTTGTGCAAAATGTATATAGAAAACAGAGACATGAACATAAGCAGGTGGAAAATCAGCCCAAGTAATTACAAACATTTTCATCAATCCCCTGGCATTGGAGGATTAATTGTAGATAAAGTTCTCTCTATCCTTGGAAAATCCATATATTATAATGATGTAGAAGGAATTTTAATGAGAATGTTGAATTTGTCTGAACTTGAGTTAGGATTAATGATAGAATACTGTTTTCTTAATGCATTTGCAAATAATTCTCAGGTTTTTATTTTACTGTCTGCAGTGATATCAATATGGTTGTTTGAGCAGGATCTTTTTGTACTGTAGGTTTAAATGTCTTCATTTCCATTGGAACATTACAATCTAAAGAGTAAGAATGACAGACTGAGAACAAAAGGGACATCTATGGCCACCTAATTGGTCACATACTCACAAACAAGTGAAGAATATGTTTATAATTTTTATTGTAGTTCAAAGCTCCTATTCTGCTTAAAACCTCTAAATAAGTCCTTTTATTTAATAAAATACTGCACACTACTGCTCTTTCCAGTGTGCCACGTCATGAGACAAAATGGACAAGAACTCTAAGGGAAATAGGGCAGACCTACTGCATGGCATAGTAGAGGAGAAGGATCAAGGAGAGCTGCAATCTTTCTGTCAGAGCATGAACTCTGTTCCCATGCAAGAAAAGGTGCTCTCAACATATTTCTAGTCTTCCAGATGCACTGTAATGTCAGAACAGATTTGACTAGAAAACAGTATTGTTATAAGTTATAAAACTGATGAAATATTGTAATAAAATAATTTTGAAATTTCACCCTAAGTAATTCTAGTGAGTCCAGACGCATGGAGAGTGGTCTGCTGGATAAAGTAAAGAGCACAGGGAAGCAGGATAAAAGGAAAGGTAACCCCTACTCCTTTGTACTCTGCATCTATCATCTAATACCAAAAAATAAAAATTCCAAGAAGCCATTCATATAATAGAGAAAAAATAAATTTAGGACTGTATAAAATAAATACACTCTTATTTTCAAGAAAATTAATATTTCAGTGGAGTGTACTGCCCAGTATTATTGTTGACATATTGACTATGTAATTTGATACAGGTTAAAATTTGAAAACTCTAAGAAAAAAATCACAAGTAATTATAACTAATTGTGTTCACTGTTATGGAAATGTTATGTCAATAAATTTAGTGAAAAAATAACTCACTAATGATAAACAGGGTTTCTCAGATGTGTAACATTAAACATAGCAAAGGAAGGCATTACTTGACTACAGCTCTGTAATAGAAAAATCAAACTTAATTGCATTAGAGAGTAAATTTCTGTTTAGTTACTGATTATTTTCCCTGCAGTCTAGCAACATGATTTGGTATTCTGATGCTTTACTATCAATTAATATTTAAATAAATGTTTAAAAAGATTAACAATCAGAATGAGTTAATTTTGTATGTAGTTGAAGTATAATTTGCTGTTCTCTATTACTGTAAAAACCATAAAATATTATAAGCATTATGGTAAGAAGCAATGGATACAGAGTTGCCAAGATAGGCACCATCTTTCCTGTAGCTCTTTTCACACAGTATGAAATAATGTTCTGAAATGCTTATGTTTTTTCCAGTGTTAGTGTCCTACCACTGAGCTACAACTCAGCCACTAAAAATTGTACTCTTAGAAATCATTTTTGCCACATCACAGCGTGTGATTTTCTTTATAAATCCATCCTTTTAACATTTATTTATTTTGACTTTTCTATTATGGAGTAAGTCACATTATTTTCAGAGAGCATCTGTCTTTTTATTGCTATATACTTTGGTGTTAGCAAGAATCAAATAAATTTGTTCAATAAATAAATCAATAAGAGTAAATAAACTCCACAGGAGTAAAAGAATTACAGGTTAAAATTTTATAATAATGTAAAAGTTAAATCTTTATATTACTCAACCACTCTGTGGAGAGATCAGTTAAAGCCACAGTTCTGGATTTATATTAATGGACAGCATAGCACACCCCAATGAGAACAGATGAAGTCCTGGCATTGAGGATCATTTGCACATCCTGCTTCCCTGCTTCTGAGATGCCTTGATGCCACACCACACCCACATTTCTTAATAAAAGTTTTAGAAACGTTTTTCAGGACAAATTCCAGGATTCAGCCTGACCACTGCACACAATTACTTGCATTCCATTGTAACCATGAGAAACAAATAAAATATTTCAAGATAACCTAGCTTTTGAGTTGAAATTTACTGAAAGCTAGTCATCTCTCTTTGAATGTAAAACCTATATTTTCTCCAAAGTATTCATTTTTTCTTATTTTAAAATTATTAGTTCTATTTCAAAAACCTGAAAATCCAGGCCAGAGATTTAGCTCAGTGGTTCTGACACCTGCCTTGCAAGTGCAAGATCCTGAGTTTGATTCCCAGTAACCACATATAATGCCGGGCGTGGTGACTCAGCCCACCAGCAATCAATACCACATGCCACAGTGCCGGGCGTGGTGGCTCCTGCCTGTTATCCCAGCACTCAGGAGGCCTAGACAGAAGGATTGGTCAGTTCAAGTCTTGCCCAGGCTACATAGTGAGTTCTGGGCCAGCCTGAAATAAAAAGCGAGACCCTTTCTCAAAACAAAACAAAAACAAAACCACACCTGAAAATCCCCAATATTGCTTTACTTTGAGTGTCTGCTAAAGAGTTGATATTTTCACTGTACATTCTTTGGAGGTACACTCCAAATTACTTTTTGTACTAAAAACCCACATCCATAGTCACACATTTAAAAAAAAAATGCCTGTATGTCAATATGCAAAGACCTAAGATTCATAGCAAAAGGGAATCAATCTTGATATTTGTATTTCAGGTTTAAAAAAAAAAAAAAGAAGCTTCAGTGGCAGAGGCGGACTGAGGGCTACACACTGGCCGGCTGCACCCCGAGCAGCACACATGACTTGGCTGCTATTGGTGCCATTTTGTTCCTGGAGGGGGCAGCAGTGGAGGCAGACTGAGGCCTGCATACTGGCCTGCTCCACCCCCAGCGGCATGGATGACTCCTCTGCTCTGGGTGCCATTCCTTTCCTGGAGGTGGTGGTGGCGAACTGAGGCCTGCATACCAGCCTGCTCCACCATAAGCCAGCACAGATGACTCGGCTACCCCAGGTGCCACTTGTTCCTGGCAGCAGCGGCGGCAGAGGACTGAGGCCTGCCCACCAGCCCACTCCACCCAGGAGCCATGAAATGAGGAGTCAGGTATGGACCCCGGGCGCCATCCCCACCAAAGAAGATTGAGGCCCGCCCTCCAGCCCCAGCCGCAGCCCCATCTCAGAGCTGCATTGTGAGGACCCAGGTCCGAGAGGGGGTGGGGCAATTTCCTGTGTCCCTCCACACTGCAGCCGCACTGAGAGACCAGGCAAAATTAAAAAAAAAATGGGGGGGGGGAATCTATGCTCTATTTTTCCATCTACACCTAGATCCCTCTACTCAACTCTTGACCCCACACCCTCTCCTATTTTCTTGTCAGAAGCAATACCCAGAAGTAAAAGACTCTTAGGCTGCCCTAATTTTTCTTCTATACTACTATAAGAAGGGGTACAAAGAGTCCAATGGTCTTACAGCATACAGCATACGCCTTTTTATCCTCTATATCCCACTGGCATATATGACGTTCTACAGTATAGGTGATCTTCATAAATCTGCTAACCCTATTTCACTCTCCTTCTGTCCCCCTACCTCCCTGATTCCCCAGTGACCTCTTATTGCCAAAGGGTTCAGCGGGTGCATTTATGATCTACATGTTCTATACACATTGCTAATTAATTCTAAATGTTGGCATAGGGACACAGAGGTAACTCATAAGCTCAAAGTCTCCAGAATACGATTTAACAAAAACTTTTCATTTTATTTACTGTGTTAAATACTGATATTGGTATTGATTGTATTATGGTAACAAACATGATGTGATTGCTCTGCTCAAATACCTCCCATGATGTGTCAGAACTGAGAACGTTCAAGAGTCATTACACATTCAAGGACATCCCAGGAAAGTGCCACATCCAAAGAGCCTCACATAATAGAAAGAAAGAGACCTGCAACAAACATTGCCCTGTCATCAGGCAAAGACTAGCTTTAGTAACAATGAAAGAGTGGAAATGAGAAAATATAACAGAAACCAGACACAAAGATCACCATCACAGGGAAATTCAGAGAAAAGAGAAAGATGGCAAACTGAAACTCAAGCATCAGGACTCTTGGAGATGGTAACTAAAGCAGATCTAGTAAAATGGAAATCAGGACTCATCTCTGAGACCAAAACAGGAATACTGTCTACAGTGAAAGACATCATTAAAGAAGAGATCAGCGAGATGATAGAATCCAAGATAGCATGAGCAATTGAACCTTTTAAACAGCTTCAAGCAGAGCTCCGGGGAATGATAAAGGAGAAGAAAAGTTTGCGAAGTAGGATGAATGAAGCAGAGAACTGAATCTCAGACCTAGAGGACAGCATAGCAGCCAATGAGCAGGAAAGATATAATCTATGGAAAAGAGCAAGGGACCATGAGAAATCAATTCAACAGCTTCTACATGACTCAAAGAAAAATAATATAAGACTGATTGGAGACACTGAGGAAGCAGGAGACAGTGTAAAAGACATAAAAAAGCTATTGTCAGAGATAACAACAGAAAACTTCACAGGACAAGAAACATACAGATAAATGAGGCCTTTCAGACTCCAAACTGCCATGACATAAAAATATCTACACCTAGATATATCATTATCAAGGTTCCAGATGCACAAAAAAAGAATGAAATACTGAAAGCAGTGAAAGAAAGGAAGAAAATCACCTACAAAGGGAAGCCCATTAGGATCACAGGAGACTTTTCAACACAAACACTCAATGCAAGGAGAGCCTGGAGGGAAGTATTACAAGCACCACAGGAAAACAACCTCCAAGCTAGAGTGTTGTATCCTGCAAA